>JASANE010023309.1:0-28431 GCA_030248225.1 Trileptium ribeirensis
CTCTCAGGAGTAGTAGTGAAAAAAAGCCCTTTACGGACAGGGAAAAGAAATACCTGAAAATGTTATTGGAAAAATATAAAGTTAGCTTAATTGGCTATGTGAAACACGGTTGTCGGTAAAAAATGCTCTTACATTAATAATAAAAACCGTGGTAATGCGTTACGGCAATGGTTTTGCTTTGAAAAAATGATTCAATTTGCTTAATGCACTGGAGACATGTTGTTTGTCGTTGAGGTGGAAAAATGCTTTAAGGTTTCCAATTTAGTACAATGTTATATGTTCTATGGCTTGGCGCACTGCACAGTAAAAGAATATTGCAGTGTAAAAATGCGCTTTTGAGCTCGAAAAGGTTTTGCATTCACTGTATGATAGTGTTTACAGAAAAATGCATCGTATAGTGTAACAAGGTTCGAGCGCTTGAGCTGTACGTATTTATATACGAATTGCCTCAGTCGACGAAATGCCTGTGTGCTGCACTAGGAAAATTGCATTTATTTTTAGTGTAGACAGAGGCGGGTTTTGCTGCCGAAGTAGTAGTGTAGGCTTCAATATTTAGAGTTTTCACTGAATAGAGCAAGTAAGTTCTAGGCGGCAAAACAGAAGACATTTCAGTAAAATTACGTAATGTCTCATAAAATATATTACAACATTATTAAAGTAGGGCTGTTGACCTTATGCACGTTATTATTCTGAGGCTTTGTTGAGCAGCATAAAAATTTGTATTAATATTTGGCATATATTTATCAGGTTTTCAAGTATTTTACCTCTTTTGTCTCAAGAACATTTTTCTAAATCACGTGATCATTAGTTGCGAAATTATTTACAACCTGAATTTATTTTTGACTTCTTACTATTCCTGGGAGAGATACATCTCTTAAATAGCACCCTGAAAATATATAAAAATAGGATTAAGCTCCGTTTTGAGTCTGCCGTAACTTCGACCAGATTGGAAATTATACGTTCCTATTCTCTATAACCGTATACGTTATTTAATTGCCGTAAAATGACATATTGATCCACGAAGTAACGATATTAGATAACAGTTTGTTTCGACGACGAAGGATTGTACTTAGGCGACAAGTTCTATGGAAGTGAAATATCCGTCAAGCGGTCGATCCTTGTTTCATTATCTGTTACACTTTCCTGTAAACTTTGTCGTGCGCAAAAGCGAATTTTCTCACTGCAATGCCCTTGTAAAGTACAGCGCGTCAAGCTAAACACACCATAGAACATTGTACTAAATTGAAAAAATACAACATTTTTCCACCACAACGACCAATGAACTCCAGTCCATTAAGTAAATAAAAGCAACTTTAAAAGCAAAACCATTACCGTAACGCATTACCTCGGTATTTCATTGTTGGTGTAAAAGCATTTTTCACCAACAGCCCTGTTATCACATAGCCAAATATGCACGCATTATCTAACGTCATATTTTCCCAACGTTACATTTTTGTCAGGGGTTTCTTGTAAAGTAGTATTATCTTACTAGTAAATAGTAAATAGTAAACTTGTAAACAAACTAGTACTATTTTCGTAGGCATGTCAGAGATGTACACAAGACAGAACCATCCACGATATTTGAGCAATTAAGAGTGCTCTGTCAATACTGGTTTAGGAACAACCATTAGCACCTGGCGTATACTATAGACGTTTATTTCAGCACTAGAAATTTTTCACCAAGACATATTTTATTCTTCTTAAAATTTGTTTCAAAATCCGAAAGAAAATTTAGTCTCATACAGTATAAATTGGAATACATTTTTATTTAGTACAATTCTTGGTTTAGTAGATATATTTCTTTTATATTATTGTATTTTATATATATTTTATTTACATTATTTTATTTTATATATATATTTTCTTTATATTATTTCATGTTATTGATAGTTTTCATATTTTATTTATGTCTTTTTATTTGTTTCAGGCGTTGCTCTGGTTGTTGGCAACGAACATTATATAACGTTTGACCAGTCATCGTTTGATTTTCTTGGCGAGTGTTCGTATTTGTTAGCACAAGATTTTGAATACGGTCGCTTTTAGATAATCGTCAACTATGAGAAACACGCTGAAACCGACGTGATTTATCGAAAATCGCTCGCAATCAAGGCTGGAGCTAATACGATCGAAGTCGAAAGCAGTGGTGTAGTAAGTTGTGTACTCGTCATAAAATGGTGAGGCTGCAGATTAATTACTTTAAGTTAAGTCGTCGAAAATCGCTTGTAGTTAAATCTAGAGTTAATACTATCGAGGTCACAAGCAGTTGTGTAGTAAGTAGTGTACTCGTCATAAAATGGCAAGGTTGCAGAGGAATTACTTTAAGTTAAAGCTTTCGAAATCGCTGAAATAAAGCTAGAGTTAATACGATATCTAGGTCACAAGCAATTGTGTAGTAAGTAGGTATTCTGTCATGAAATGGCAAGGTTGCTAAAGATGATTACTTTAAGTTAAGTTGCTTTGAAAATTGCTCAAATCAAAGCTAGAGTTAAAACGATCGAGGTCACAGGCAGTTGTGTAGTAAGTAGTGTACTCGTCATAAAATGGCAATGTTGCATTGGCAATTCTGTTAGTTAAGTCTTCAAAATCTGCTTGAATCAAAGCTAAGAGTTAAACCATTGGTCACAAGCAGTTGTGTAGTAAGTAGTGTACTCGTCATAAAATGGCAAGGTTGCAGAGGAATTACTTTAAGTTAAGTCTTTGAAAATCGCTCGTAATAAAAGTTAGAGTTAATACGATCGAGGTCACAAGCAGTTGTGTAGTAAGTAGTGTATTCGTCATAGAATGGCAAGGTTGCATAGGAATTACTGTTAGTTAAGTCTTTGAAAATCGCTCGCAATCAAAGCTAGAGGTAATACGATCGAGGTCACAAGCAGTTGTGTAGTAAGTAGTGTATTGGTCATAAAATCGAAGGTTGCAGAGGAATTACTTTAAGTTAAGTCTTTGAAAGTCGCTCGTTAATAAAAGTTAGAGTTAATATGATCGAGGTCACAAGCAGTTGTGTAGTAAGTAGTGTATTTGTCGTAGAATGGCAAGGTTGCATACGAATTACTGTTAATTAAGTCTTTGAAAATCGCTCGTAATCAAAGCTAGAGTTAATACGATCGAGGTCGCAAGCAGTTGTGTAGTAAGTAGTGTATTCGTCATAAAATGGCAACGTTGCATAGGAATTACTGTTAGTTAAGTCTTTAAAAATCGCTCGGAATCAAAGCTAGAGTTAAAACGATCGGGGTCACAAGCAGTTGTGTAATAAATAGTGTACTCATCATGAAATGGTGAGATGCAGAGGAATTACTTTAGCTAAGTCTTCAAAATTGTGAATTTGAAGCTGAGAGTTAAAACGATCAGGGTCACAAGCAGCTGTGTAGTAGAGCGTATTCATCATAAAATGGCAAGGTTGCAGTTGGAATTACTTTAAGTTAAATCTTTGAAAATCGCTCGGAATCAAAGCTAATAAGTTAATACGATTGAGGTCACAAGCAGTTGTGTAGTAATAGGATATTCCGTCATAAAATGGCAAGGTTGCTGAGGAATTACTTTAAGTTAAGTCTTTGAAAATCGCTCGTAATCAAAGCTAGAGTTAAAACGATCGAGGTCACAAGCAGCTGTGTAGTAAGTAGTGTATTCGTCATAAAATGGCAAGGTTGCGTTGGAATTACTGTTAGTTAAGTCTTTGAAAATCGCTCGGAATCAAAGCTAGAGTTAAAACGATCGGGGTCACAAGCAGTTGTGTAGTAAATAGTGTACTCGTCATGAAATGGTGAGGTTGCAGAGGAATTACTTTAAGTTAAGTCTTTGAAAATCGCTCGTAATCAAAGCTAGAGTTAAAACGATCGAGGTCACAAGCAGTTGTGTAGTAAGTAGTGTATTCGTCATAAAATGGCAAGGTTGCATTGGAATTACTGTTAGTTAAGTCTTTAAAAATCGCTCGGAATCAAAGCTAGAGTTAAAACGATCGGGGTCACAAGCAGTTGTGTAGTAAATAGTGTATTCGTCATAAAATGGCAAGGTTGCTGAGGAATTACTTTAAGTTAAGTCTTTGAAAATCGCTCGTAATCAAAGCTAGAGTTAAAACGATCGAGGTCACAAGCAGCTGTGTAGTAAGTAGTGTATTCGTCATAAAATGGCAAGGTTGCATTGGAATTACTGCTAGTTAAATCTTTGAAAATCGCTCGGAATCAAAGCTAGAGTTAATACGATCGAGGTCACAGGCAGTTGTGTAGTAAGTAGGTATTCGTCATAAAATGGCAAGGTTGCTGAGGAATTACTTTAAGTTAAGTCTTTGAAAATCGCTCGTAATCAAAGCTAGAGTTAAAACGATCGAGGTCACAAGCAGCTGTGTAGTAAGTAGTGTATTCGTCATAAAATGGCAAGGTTGCATTGGAATTACTGTTAGTTAAGTCTTTGAAAATCGCTCGGAATCAAAGCTAGAGTTAAAACGATTGAGGACACAAGCAGTTGTGTAGTAAGTAGTGTATTCGTCATAAAATGGCAAGGTTGTAGAGGAATTACTGTTAGGTAAGTCTTTGAAAATTGCTCGTAATCAAAGCTAGAGTTCATACGATCGAGGTCACAAGCAGTTGTGTAGTAAGTAGTGTACTTGCCATAAAATTTCACCGTTGCAGAGGAATTACTTTAAGTTAAGTCTTTGAAAATCGCTCGTAATCAAAGCTAGAGTTAATACGATCGAGGTCACAAGCAGTTGTGTAGTAAGTACTGTACTCGTCGTAAAATGGCAAGGTTGCGTAGGAATTACTTTAAGTTAATTCTTTGAAAATCTCTCGTAATCAAAGCTAGAGTTAATACAATCGAGGTAACAAGCAGTTGTGTAGTAAGTAGTGTACTCGTCATAAAATGGCAAGGTTGCAGAGGAATTACTTTAAGTTAAGTCTTTGAAAATCGGTCGTAATCAAAGCTAGAGTTAATACGATCGAGGTCACAAGCAGTTTTGTAGTACGTAGTGTACTCGTCATAAAATGGCAATGTTGCATAGGAATTACATTAAATTAAGTCGATATTTTCCAAATTTTGCCGTTTGATGGCAAATGCAAGTTTATGTGACTTTTTTGATTTTATAGACTTTTTCTATCACATTTTAAGACATCTCAGTAACTAATCGAATACTACAAATTAACTATTATTTGGCATTGAAATTTGTAACCAATGAGCCAAAAACTGTATTTAGGTAATGCCTGCTTTACAAAGCAAGCATATTTTCTTGCACTTTAGTCTTTGAACTAATGCAAAATCTTGTGAAAAACGAATATGGTTGAAATTCCAAGCGTTTATATTCGGGGTGACAAATTGAAATGACGTCGATTTAAATCGATATTTATATGGAGTCTTAATTATTTCGGCCCAAATCAAAAACGAATTATAAACTCAAACTGCTATTCCAAGCTCAAAGCGGCTCAAACTAACTTTTTTATAGTAAAAGCATAGCTTCAAAACGAGCCTTAGGTTGCGAAGTCGTAACTAAAGTATAATGTGCTAAGTTACATTTTCGTCTGAACTCAAATCTTGTACAAGTAGGCTTGTCTTTCAATGCACTCTGTATCTGAGGTCCACAATTTTAAGCATCACTGTTCTCACTAAAGTCGTTTAATTGTCATTCAATTTAAATTCAACTTGAAAAGAGTAAAACGTTGAATTCTGTTGAAGTGGACCGATTTAATGCAGCTCGTTTTAAATTGGAGCAATTACCAACACTGATCAATTAGGTTTTCAACTTGAAAAGAGTAAAACGTTGAATTCTGTTGAAGTGAACCGATTTAATGCAGCTCGTTTTAAATTGGAGCAATTGCGAACAGTGATCAATTAGGTTTTAAACTTGAAAAGAGTAAAATGTTGAATTCTGTTGAAGTGAACCGATTTAATGCAGCTCGTTTTAAATTGGAGCAATTGCGAACAGTGATCAATTAGATTTTCAACTTGAAAAGAGTAAAACGTTGAATCCTGTTGAAGTGAACCAATTTAATGCAGCTCGTTTTAAATTGGAGCAATTGCGAAAAGTGATCAATTAGGTTTTCAACTTGAAAAGAGTAAAACGTTGAATCCTGTTGAAGTGAACCGATTTAATGCAGCTCGTTTTAAATTGGAGCAATTGCGAACAGTGATCAATTAGATATTAGAACTAAAATCAATACCTTAGATATTAGCCAAATCCTTGTTGGCATATCTTGATTTAATCAAAGCGTAACTATTCTTTTCTTACGTGTTTACATCTTCGGAAAGACACCTGGCGTTTATGGCGGCTGATAGCAAATATGATGCTTACTAATCGAGCTATGCCCTTCAAAGGTGTTCCTTCTCGCATAGTACTCTATCGTTACACACGCTATTTATAAAGCATTCGGTTTATTTGCAGGCCATATCAACACGATTTTAATTAAATTTATCTTATACAATTTACAAAGTGATCTTCATCAACGAATATAGGATTTATCCATAATAGCGTGAAGACATACCGTTGTTATATATTCCAAATCGTACAGTTCATAGATCATCTCAACAAAATAAATAGCAGTTTCGAATTTGAGCATATAAAATACAAATGATTTAGGTGAAAATCGACGGATTCGTTCGTGACCTTCCTCAACAACTATCCGAATTATCTATCACAAGATCAAGACACACAGTTGTGATATATTCAGAGTCGAACTTCCGTGTCACATGTGATCCACTGTACAACTTTTGCCTCGTTGCACTACACGGATGGCATCATGGAGATTCAGCTGGTTAATTTGTTTTGTATCTTACTATTTCTATTTGGATAGAAATAACCCTTTGAACTGAGGCTTCGGCATTGAAAAGAAACATGTCGGATCGGTTTAGCGTACGTTTGTACGAAGCACAGCTTGTTTCTCTGCAGCCGAAGTGATTTGAATATTATAATTCAAATCTCGTTTGAAACTGTCAATCAAATAATTTCCATACGGCTGACTTTTGCCGGGACATTTTTTGTTAGTTTGTCAGTTGCATTTTCGACCTGCCCAGTTGCCAAAGTTATATGTTGACGTTTGTCAGAGCAAGAGTTTTCGATCTTTGGGTCCAATATCTTGGAATCTTCTTCCTAGCGACCTAAGGGATCTGAACCTAACACGACTAAAAGTCACGAGTAAACTGAAAATGTATTTATTTAGGCATTGATCGTTTTTAAAACACGTCTGTATCACGTTTAACGAACCAGGCGCTATATAAGTGTTTACTATTATTATATTTCCAGTACACGTCATTCGCGTTCGAACTTTGATGTGTCTCAAAAGATTTTGTTTTCATTTGTAATTCCGTCTATTTATATAAAAGTGCTGTAACGCATTTGTCTTAAGAAAGCATCGATCAGCCTCAAAGGTAAAAGCAATTCACTGTTCAGCAGCCAAGCTTATTTAATGCCATAGCTATCAGGCGATGGCATTGTTTTCACCTTTTGTCAGGCTGCATTATAATGCATCATTTACGATAAGATGTGTGCGCGTGGTGCTAATTATGTCACGCGTTCAAATGGGCTAGCTAGTATGTCACACATACAGTCCAGCTCAACTATTAAAATTTTTAATAACCTAGCAAGACTATGCATTTGTCATCGAGTGTCGATCCGGACTGTGCTTTTGTCACGGGGCGTTCAGCTGAGCCCTACAACTTAAGCCAAAGAGTATTTAGTCCGCAGACATTACGTTTTACTATACGTATCTAAATAATGCCCCAAAAGCGGCATACAGCTAAAAACGTTAATTGTATATATTAAAACAAATATATAACTTAGAATTAGTGTGAAAAAATAAATAAAATACTATTACACTAGGCACAATACTAAATAAAATTTCTCAAGTGACAGTTCATCCGGGGACTCCGTTTGTCACGCAGAGCCTAGCTAAACTCCTTGTTTGTCACATTAAGACTAGCTAAGCTATAAAAATGTACCATAGTAGTCCAGCTAATCTATAGTTCACCCGAACTAGATGAGTTGGACGCGTGACATAATTTGGCCCTGGCGCACGCATCTTATCGCCCTACTGTAGTCATAATGGAATGCTTCACAAATCTGATCCGCTGGAGTCTGCTAGCCATTTGAAAGTAGACAGTCGTCTCGGATTCATCCGACCACATTTAAGGCGAAATTACCACAACGTTTAACTCCACTCAAAATGGAATTGTCAAGTTTAAAATTGGTCGATCTTCAGGGAAGGAAGTTACAACATCTGTCTGTCGAACACGAGGAAGCTGGTGATCCCATCTCGACAATCTTACAAAGCACTATCTGCGGTGACGTATTTTAATCGAAGTCGGGACGGGTTTTTAGACCAAGAATTCCTGTAATCTTTGCGATGAAGCAATGGGCCATATGAAATTATTAATATCATCGTTTCCTAAATCGTTTTTATGAATCCGTGACTCTTATGCTGCAACGATTTTTGGCACAGTCCTCATCAAGCCCTGTATGCTGCCGTGACGTACTTCTTGCAATAAGATAAAAATTACAGTTCAGGCAATAAACTGTCGAATGGCGCGGCACTTTTAGACATAATAGGTTATTAAATATATTATGCTACTGTATTTTAGTATAAATAACACTACGTTTGGATAAACTTCTACACCGTTTACTGCGTTGTTACCATAAGTTTTTAATTTAATTTTAATATCAGCTTCAGCGTTTAAATATTGGACGCAACTATAAAAATTTTAATTTCTGCCAGGTTATATCACTTTCAGTGTTTAATTATTGGACGCAACTATTTATTAGGCTTTGGGTCAAAAACAAAATATCTAATACATAGGTGTCGATACGGGGATAGGCGTCACCTAACCTAAGGATCGAACCCACCCAGTCATAATTCATAATTATCCACCCTGGCAGATTCCGCACCTCCTCCACTCTCTACTCTCCGCACCGACAAATCGTAGTAAGAATTGACAAAAATTTGGGTGAAATTGACAAAAATTGGCAAAATGGCTGCGGTGAAACCCTTGAGAACCTCCCACTTCCTGCGGCCTTTTCCTCCGACCGACAGTCCAACCCTAAGCCGACGTACTTTCGAAACCTATGATATAACATCTGGTACTGGGTTACCGCACAATTCCTGTAGTTAAAAACCCTCAAAATAAGGTTTTTCTAATTATATGTGATAGAATTCTGCGGAGTTTACGTTATAAAACTCCCGCCATGTAAAAGATTTGTCCCTGTGTTATCACGACCATACCATGATGAATGGTAGTCAAAAGAATATACTATGCAGCACAAGTAATGATGTCGCGGACTCCATGTACTTGTACATTACTATACGGTGTCTTCGTCATCCTATGTTTGAGTAATTGTCTAAAAATGGCGAGAATATTAGTTAAGTGAAATTTCAAATTATTCACGCAAATCGATAATATCCAATAAACCATGGCTTTTAAACCTTTGTACAGGAAGTACATTGACAGGGCTTACACAGTACAACATCCCTAAAACGAAAAATACAAGGTAGCTTCCCAAAGGTCTTTAATACCGCTAGCTAAAAGTTGGCGGCGTCCATAACACCATATGTAAATGCTGATGGTGTCGGAAACACCATATATAACTGCTAAATTTGCAGTGCCGGTGTTCTGTACACTATATCCTTAATGGTGTTACACAAATTGTACGCGGACAAAACTTGTAGGTCGTGGCAACTTATAACGTAAACACAGCATTAGGTTATTTAAAACTGTATGCCAAACTCTAATATCTAATTGATACAATTCCAGTTTAGCATTAAATGCATATTTTACTTGCTACGTTTTATTGTACCTGCCTGGGCTACCTGTAGGCCTTGGCTATAGGCTCCCAAAATTTCCCTTGCGACCTAACTGGCAACGTATTCTTTTTAAATCCCTTCGTGGATAGTCCAAGTACGCATATGTTTGCCTTAACGGCATTAGGCTTTCTGCCTACGTATGTGCACGCTGTCAAATGTCATTTGTAAAATAACGCTGTCAAATGTGATTTGTAAAATAACTCATACAAACATTGCCCTTGAGAGGTATTATGTTTAATAATTGGCAGGGCTCCTTGGCACCAACGACAATGAACCGAAAAATGACGCACAGCTACCCGATGCTTCGCGTGCATCCCGTATCAGTCAACTCGCTTCGGGTTGGCAGATTTCGAAAACAACATGTCGAACCAGTGAAGAAAATCAAGCGCATCGATTGCGTATTGACGATGATCATGAAATGGCCGCATTGTGTCGGAAATACCTCACCGGCTACGAATCGGCGTACCGACGATGTTTTAGAAAGGTTTTTAGCTAAATCAATGCCAATTATCAGGGCACAAGCATATTGGTGTGTCGGCGTTTGTACAATTTGAGACAAACATTTTTTATAATTTCAAGCAATAGCACTTAAATAAATTGAATAAAATAGAAAAAAAATTGTAGTTGCGCTCAAAAAATTGCGGTTTTTCAGATTCTTGACAAGGACTGAAGGCAAACTTAATAAACAGAAGTTGAAACCACTAAACTCAGCTCAGTGAAAGGCAAAAATTGGTCTCTTTATGTTCTAGAAACTAGTACAGTTCAGTCAAATCATCCTCATCTATATACAACAAAAAAATCCGCCAACAACGATACTCAATTTTACTACTAAATAGCTCTGATAAATTACCAAAGATGTAATTAGTCCGCGTCAATATTTGCTTCTCAAATGATGTTTAGTACAATGTTGTCAGTTTAAAGGCTCATGATTTCTTTTTCCAAAGACAATAACATAACACATTCACTCCAATAGTTGTTCGACAACAATCAATTCATTTCCACCCTTCGTACTAACAGCATTTACAGTGTAGTGCATGACTGTACGCGTGTTGACATTTGCACACTTTACGAGGAGCCCGAAAGATACAAGGAATAGTTCCGTCATAGCGTATAGCTCAATGGCTAGTATACGTGACTTTTACTCGAAGGTTCCGGGTTCGATATCTTGCGTCGACCTAAAATATTGTTCATCGGCACTCGAAATGCAAATTAATTCAATTTTTTATCAAAATTGCATATATCAACATGCTCAAGGTTTTAGTGCCTGCAAGTGAACGAGCGACAACAATCAATTACGAATGCAATCTCCGAAATCATCATATAAATAACCGGGCATGACGACATCTATTCCGACCTTACCCTCTGATTTTTTGGGGATCACTGTATCCTGGACAAATTCTTTTTGTGCCTTTGGGTGTCGTTCGAAAAATAATCTTTTCTTGACCTTCCCGATTTTTATGGCGGTCGTTATAACCACCAAATTTTTGGGTCTGAAAAATATTTGTCCATGATACCATGACTCTTCCCCCGTCAAAAAACGTGGCAGCGTAGGGCCCAAATGAATTGCTTCATGCCCGGTCCTTCCGTATGGTGATTTCGAAGAGGGTCATACTCTTCCCAAAAAATCATCACAAACTATCGGCTACATTGAGCCACTTCAAATTTGGATGCCTGAGGATCTTTTCAAAGCGAGACAATAACATACGCACAAACTAGCTGTACACACCAAATCGCTCAAACGTAGAGTTTGGCAATGTATGATGGTTCCCAATTTGTATTATCACATATAAAAAGGTTATTAGCTGGCCGTCATTGGCTTTATTTTTCATCGTGTTTCTTTGTCATCGAAATAGCTACAACAATGCTAAAACATATCGGAATCTATATTCAACCCGAAATTATTGGCTGTCATATATTGTTCAGCAATGACAAGCAGCTAGCCATGGCTTACATGACTTCGATTGTAATGTCATGTTAGTAAAATCTCAATTACGTTATTATAGGTTGAGCCAGGACCGTATTTCAATGCTTGTCTAGTGGACATGCACCTACACGTTCAACAACATCCTGAAGAACGTCACGAATACGGAATTTGCCAAGTCATCGGAGCATACCTCGAAGCTTGTAAAGCCACTGGATTAGAGCTTGAAATACCCTCTCATTGTAGTAAGTTACATATTTACATTCTATTTATTCTAACTTAACTAATTTTTAGTATACACACAATTATCACATAAAACTAGCCGCTTCGTGTGGAGCATTACGTTTAGACTTTTTAAAGAACATTTTTCGACGTATTCGATGCTTAACAAAAATTAGTTTAACACTTCCACAATGTTTGTTTTATGTTAATGTACCGATTACGCAATTACATCGAGGCTGACAGTCTCGAATCAAGCCATTTTAAGAACATTATTATATATTTCATAATTAACATAGTGAAATTATTTAGTATAAATTCTAACTGAAGATATTGGTGCCCTAAAGTATAAGACATTTAGTTCCACCTGGCACGAAACGGGTACCCCTGGTCTGTGTCCAGCTCGCAAAAATTAGGGCTATGCCGGGTATCATTTACCATGGTAAAGTTTTTGATTGGGAAGCATCAGTTCATACAAAAATGGACAATGATTTTTGTAAAATTCTATTCCGAAGCCAAATATTTAATAAATCACGCAAAAAATTACTGCTGTTTTAATCTTATTTTTAAATCTTATCTTATTAGTTTATGCATATTTTTCATGGAACAAAAAGAACTTAAACAAAAAAAGGTGCCGATGTGCAGAAGAGAAGTCCGTGCACAAACTCGACACTTTTATACACAACAGTGTTGTGTAAGTAATAAGAGCTACTTACAATTAACTGTAAATAACTAAAATAACTTACACATAGCTGGAACTAAAATGAACGAAATATATATTTAAATTTATATATATATATTACGATGATCAGATGTGAAACTTAATCGAAGCAATTTTACAACGAGTTATTCCGACGAGAAAGTGTGTATAAATGGCAGTAAATAAAAACACAAAAAAAACTGAAATTGATGCCTTCAACACACACTTTCCCAGCACATTGAATCTACGACGAAGTTAGCAATAATCAAAAGACTGATTGTGTTAGCTATGGATTTACAAAGTTAGTGTGTACTGGCTTGGGTATGGTTATATTTTAGGATTGTAGTTAAACCGGGTCACCAGGTCAAGTTGTGTGACGCGGTGACTCGGCTTACTTTAGTAACCCGGTTACCTGGTGACCCGCTCGAAAGTTGTAACCCAAGTGAGCCGGTCCCATCTCTGGCGGAAGCCATAGTATACAGAACCATTTGTTATTGTGACAACGATCAAATATTTAACGTTATGGGCCATTTGTAGAGTAAAATCCGGATTAATGCCTACGAAACCCCGGATGACCCAATCGGTCGGCATTTGCTCTCTCGAAAGGTGACAGTCGTTTCTTGTGGGGGCTAATGTCATTGAAACACTGAATACTAAAGGTAATGTTGCTAATAACATAACATAACATCATTTTTACGATGCTTATGGGTTCAACATCAAGAATATACATACGAAGCGCCTTAAGCGATGATATCCCAAAAATAGCCAAAAATTTAACATATTAATAGCCAAAAATATATTTTCTGCGAGTAGGTTCCCAAAGCATGAACCATGAAGCTTGTTCTATACAGAAGGTTCGAACATTTAATGAAATATAGGGAGCAATAAATTTACGAAATTATACCGAGTCAAAAATGAGCTACAACCGCTTTCACCTAAAGTTTGCTGCATAAAATTTTACGAGTAGCCCAACTATTATAACAGTTATTCTAATATTAGCTTTCGTGAAGCATAATTTAATGCAGTGGAAACCTAATCTACTTTTCAGTTCAATGCAACAACATTCCTGGATCGCAGCAGATACTTTCCGATGGTGACACGGCACGTTTGAATGATAGCTTGGTGGAGAGAAATGTCGATGTCGTATTTTTGGTCGAAGAAAATATATGTCTCGGAAGCAGTGAAAAAATAAAGAATACACTAGAGATAATGGCCAGGGTTAAACAATATTTTTGTTTATTTATTAATTTATATCACGTATTCTTTATTAGGTAAAGAATATGTGATAAAATACATATAAAACTTGACATCACGATCATTTTAGTTACTTAGTTATAGCTAGTTGGGGCATTGGTAAACCCAGCATTACAACTGGGCACCTACTGGGCTTTACACAGTCGGTAAATACCATCGTTACTTATCGCAGTTACATTTTTATATGTTTTTTATTTATATATTATGAACGTCGTGTTTACCAACTATAGGTAAATGTAATTACCAATTATTGCAGAAGTTTAAAATTTAGTGTGAAACATGTGGATGCTTTGCTAAATATGCTGGTTGGACATCTATAATATTTTGACTTAAACCGAAAAGTTTAACGTTTATTGTATGAGCCTACATATTTCCATTTCCAAGAGAAACGTTGAAAGTCTGACTAAAGTGCTAAACGTTCTTTTTTAACGAGTCATGCTGGAATTTCGCTCTGATACAATAGTACGCAACTGCTGGCTTTTAGTGTCTGGGTGTTTAAGCTATGAATATTCCATATTTATTTCAGAAAATTGACGCCGCGCTTCATTCCAGCCAAATTACGTCTGTTCAATTTGGACTAGTCGGGTATCACGGTGGCGGAGAACAGATGGAGCCTCATTTTCATACTGGAAGCAGCAAACTGGTATTCGATTCCGAATCTATGGTAAAAGTAAGAAAATTTCTTGTTCTTTGTAAAAAAATTTCTGGTTTATAATTTCTTGTTCAAATTGGATTAGATACCTGTCAATGAAATTCAGATAACTGATGGAACCCTGCTCTCGCAGGCAAAGCTATTACATTCTTTAATACTTCATTTGGGTGTCGTGTCTTAAAAGGAAAAAAAATTTGTCATTGTTACAATTTTGAATATTAATAACTTCCTTTGTATAGTTGGGATAGTTTTTTCATTTTCTATTAGTTTATCTATCGTCATTTTAAAGTTTGTGAATTTACAGGCCATACACTAAACTTATATTATAAACTTCTATGACGCGCACAGATGTGCGGGCCTTCAAACGAGTAATATAGGTTGATGCAGTTCCTGGTACAGCGGGATATCAGCGTCTATCTTCGTTTGAATCCATGCAAAATGCCTCACTGCAACACTTCAAGGCATCTTCGAAACCGTCGGGACCACAGAGAAAGCGCAAACTTCCACGATTTGGTTTGGCTGCGAAAGCCTAACTATCCAGATGGCGTTGGTAAAACTCAGGGATTCGAAACAGACTGGAAAAGTCAAATTGTCAGCCAAAAAAGTTTTGGAAAGGCTCTCGTTAAAAAGAAAACATTACAACCCGTGCCAGTTTCGCCGTCGAGCTCTCATAAGTCTGATTTCAGCCACAACATTTGTCAGGCATGTCAAATTGTGTACGAAAGCAACGGCTATGGCTGGAGGCAGTGCGCATTATGTAACCGTTGGTACTATGACGAGTGTATACCAGCGAAAGTGTTGGTCGGCGACTTACGACATGACTTTATTTGTGAACTCTGCCGCGTGAAGAAGTGATGTAATGATTGTTTTTGATTGTTTGAGCATGAATATTGCATCATTGTTGTGGATAAGCTGAAGACAGTATTAGCCGCTTTTTTGTTTTGTTATTTCATCGTTGTGACCGTAAATTTATGTCTATATGGTAGGAGTTCGTGTGAACTTTTTTAAAAACCCAAAAGTTTGTTCATTTAGTCCCCCACTGGGACCTATTTCTTATTGTGGTATCTAATATATGATGTTCAAATAGCCCCATGCGTGGGGCTAAATGAACAGGTAGAGACAAAACAATATAGGCCGACTGTCATCACGCCCCGTATGCTAGATTTATATCATGGATATCATTATGAACAAAGTGTAAGGACGTATTATATTCCACATTTCGTGGATAAACTTCCATTGGTGCAAGAATTATGCTTGTAAAGACAACTTACCTGTTCATTTTACACCACTTTAATATATACAATTTTATTGGGGCTTAGCGCATAAATTTCGGAAATATGTATACTTTTGCTATGTAGCTACTCATTTATACAACACAAGGGTATATATCTGTTGGCTCGATCTGTGAATATTCTCTACATTGGTATGGCTTGCAAGACTGGTGCGCTATGCTACAACACAGGCTTCGATCAACTCTCTGTATAACTGCTTCTCTATGAATGATAGCGAAGTCGCCAAGAGAAGTTGTTTCGAGCTTCGGTACGATAAGCTGTTGCAAATGATCACGCTGGATTTACCAAATCAAAACTTCCCTGAGACATTTGTACGATAGACCAAATGGAATCACAGCCTGTGTGTTTGTAGATGTGTACAGCACTTTATACGAGGAGATAATTAAACGTCCAGGTTGTTTGATTTTGGGATTACTAATTACAATAACTCAGCTTAAGTTATCGGTGTTTGCAAGCAAATATCATGTACGTGAATTAAAACAACCTAAATAGAAACTACAAAGTATAATCCAAACCTGACAACTATATTATGGGGCAAAGACGTCCATTTGGGATATGTTAGACGCTGGGACCGTCACCTTGACTGGCGCAGAAAAGCTTTGACCGATCCATTATAAATAATTATTAAAAATTAATCTAGATTATCCAATTGTCTATAAATAAACAATTTTCAATAAAGTAACTATTGTGAAAATGGATTTTGAAGGTACGCGGGTAACCTAATAAACCCATTAGGAGGCGACTATTCACTATTGTCTAGTCACACTCATTGATCTTTATATTTGAGCATTTGCGTGTTCGTAATCATCGTACGTCTATCAAAAAACTTCAAAGTAACGCAGCAGCAGCAGCAATCGCAGGTATGAGCAACCCTCAACCAACTTTTATAAATTTCATTAATTTCGTTAATTCATTTATGCGTTTCGAGACTAAAATTGTCATAGACAGTACAACTAATTTGCTGTGCGTGAAATATTATTTGGTTTCATTCCATTTTGAAGTTGAAATTCGAATTATTAATTACAGGTAGGCTATTAATTTTTTCACCGAAAATTTATGAATTGTTCATTCATAATTAATTACTGGGTGGTTGCACAATCTATTAATCGTTCACCCAAAGCAAAAAATCTGAATACTTGCCGTGTTTGTTATTTCCTTTGATAGCTGTTGTCCATCTTCTTGGGACGTCCCCTTCCCCGTCGCTTGCCAAGCTGTACAGCTTTGGCCTTTTCTGGTACTTGGTACCCATGGAACATAATTTGTATGCCGATTGAGTGCTTTCAGATGATATCTATGCTTTTGGCCTTCTATACAGTCGCCAATATAAAATCCATAGTGATCGTGCACAATATGCCAGGAGTCCATAAATTGCTTGTACTCTTCGCATGATTGAATAAACTCTGGTTGTTGATGCAGCTACCGAAATATCTCAGAAATTTTAGCTTTGACATCAGGATCAAGCCTCGTGTCGCATCATAATGGTCATATTCGCTTGTTTGAAACAACTGTAGCCTGCCGCCATTTCGAATAACAAGTAAATATTGGATAGGGCATGAGTATATCGTTCGGTTTTTGCAGAAATACGTGATCTTTCTTGAAGTTGCTAATGTCTTATCTCGTTGAGAGCGAACTTGCTTGTCCGATAAATAATCCTGCGCTTCTCCTAAACCATCAAATTCCACAACTGGGGACTAGTCGATCGTGTTCTTAGGCATATCAGTTGTGAATGAAATGTTAGGTCTAAGACAAAATGCTGCTACAGCTGACATCTAGATTCGCAAAAACGATCTATACACTGGTAGTTTTCGATAATCTGCAAACAATTGGTTTCAAAATGATAAACTCGCAAAATCCAGCCCTCGTTTGATTAATGAACGCATCCTAAAAACGAATAACGTGAATACAAAATGCTTTTCTTTAATTGCACCATTAATATGGGACAAGATACCCGAACACTGCGGGACTCACGTCTGACCTTGCCTAGATTCAAATCCCGGCTAAAAACGTTTTTATTCCCTGATTTACGTTGACAGCATTATGAATTTATAGTTCTACCGTGTATATAGCTATGTTAACTGGGCCGGAGCAAAAAAATAACCTCCGCGCCCTCCTTGTTTACATTGTTTTCTATATATGTCATCTTCGTATTTGTTGTTTCAGCGATTTTAGCAACGTTTCGGCGAAAAGGGCGCTATATAAATGTTACTATTATTATTATTACGCTGAGAAACATTACATAAACCAAAAATTTTGAACGGTGTAGCGCGACAATGCAAGCCATAGATGGGTTGAGCCACGTTTCTGTGTGTGAACGCACCAGGGACGATCCTGCAGGCGTTATATTGCCCTCGAAAGAAACTGAGGCGAGGTTTGAAAGTTTTGTGCTCGTCTGAAGTTATGAAGACAATTATGCTGGTTGGAACTGAAATCTCAGGCAAAAACTCGGGAAGCAAAGCTTAAATTTATTACGAAAGCCACGTTTATAACTTGTTTAACTAATAGGTAGTGCCCAGCAAATTTAGTGCTCTTTTCATCACTATGGTGGCAATCAAAAACTTCCGTAATCAATTGTTTTACTTGATGTCACTAATCATGTTGAATTTTTAGGTTCGTTTTGAGTTCGGTTAAATTATACCTGAAACCTTATGTATAAATTTCCTGAATTGAGGTTCAAAATTTATCACTAAAGCTTTCGACATTAAACAATCGTGACAAAAAACGAGTGCTACGTTCTTTGGGATCTGCCATTGCAATACCCGTTCTGAGGCGGCTCATATATTATTAATTTTACATCTTTAAGGCAGCTGACGGTATCCGCATTTCAAACCCCTCAGCCGGGTCCACGACGTCTGGTAGTGGTGATGACCATGATCAGTCAGCCGCGACTACGACGGCGATCCATTTCGTGGCAAGTCGATTTCCGTTTCGACCTGCGACGAAAAAGATTATAGTTCTTTTCAAATGTTTAGAATGCGTCGAAGGTGTAAGAACATTTGACCTATAGTCAAACATTTTTAGTTAACCATTGTACATTGTTTGTATAATGTTTAGCTTAACGATTACTCAAATTCATTGAAGTTCTCAGTCGTAAGTCATTTCAAAACATCAATGGGTATTTTATAATTATCACAGCAAAATTAGCTATTGCTGACTTCTTCTAATTGGAGATGTTGGCGGCGTGGAATTTGAGGTATTTTCGGTTCCATTAGGCCCAAAACGGGTGCCCGAGGTTTGTGCCCCCGTCGCAAAATTTCCGGCTCTGAATGTGGTCAATCCAAATTGGTAAATTGTTACTTTCCAGGTGAAGTACCTGTTTGTACACAAGTGGACAATATTTTATTGCAAAATCAGATTCGGAAGTCAATATTTGATAAATAATGTTGCGCTGTTAATCTTACAATTGACGGCCCTAACGACGGCATCGATTTATTTTTTTTACGTTCCTTCTATTGTATATTCCTTCTATCGGTGACTTTCGGAGACCCAGGCTCTCATTGGAGATAAAGAGGCGTAATTGGCGGCCCTAACGACGACTTCGATTATTTTTTAGGTTTATTCCATTGTATATTCCTGCGATCTGTGTGAGGTTACTTTTGGGGCTACGGACTCCATATTAGGTAAAGAAGCGCAATAATTGACGGCTCTAACGGCGGAATCATTGTAAAATTAGACTGCCGTTATAATCATACACATATTTTATTTCATATATATATACATAAATGATTTGAGTGAGTTTTGAATGATTTGAATGTCGAGTCAAATGACGCTTGTGAGGAAACTTTATACAACCTGCATATCGTTTTATGTGGTTTTAATTTTATTTTCAGATGAACTATTATGCCGTTCAGAATAAGCTGTTAACGACGGACACACAGCTGCATGTTTTAAGCACTGAAGCCGTGGTCCTTCACAATATAACTCGGCCAAGTTCCTTCGAAATCTTGGGTAAGCAAATACGACGTGACTCAATTAGCATAACCCCTACTACCTTTCACAGGTAGTTATTTTATATATTACATACATTTGACGAAATGCGTTACGCGCAAAATTTCGCCGGGATCATTGGAAATCTGTTGTCGCTATACGTTATATTCCTTCTAAAACAAACCCTACTGTGCTATAATATGTATAAGACATAAACTGGCGTTAAACTAGGCCTGCCGAGAGGATTAGCGATCTCAGATCTTAGACCAGCGCGGGTAAGTTCGTTGTCGATAACTGGCCAAATTGAGCGATGATAACTTCGGTTGTAATCGGACTTTCTTTCTGACAGACAAAGCTGCAAATAAAATAATTATATTAAATTAAACAAACTTTATTAAAACTGTAATGCATCAACAACAATGTTTTTGTACGAAATGTTGTACTTGCCATTTTTTTGAATTTTTAGTCGCACATGTTGATTTAAGCGAGACCTAATCAATTTTTTACTAAATATTTCTATCTGGCGTTAAAAAAGAAAACAGGATAAGGACACCCTTCCGTGACGTAGGTTATGAGGTGCTCAATAAAAAGATGAATCAAATTCAGCAAAGTTATGATCCAATAACCAAGCTACTTATTCCAAAAGCTAATGCATAGTTTTGTCGCAGAAGAGCAGACAATTTTGGTAATAATATAAGTAAGTGTATAAGATTTGCAAAAAATTGGGGCGCATAAACTTATTCACAAACTTCTACTACTCATTAAATATCTCTAGACTTAGTTCTGTGTCGCTTGTAAAATAAAAATTGTTGAAAATATATACAGCTATTTTTGTAATCAACGTTATTTGAGTACTTTGTCAGCCGCTATAGTGCATAAAACGTGGATAACGAACTAATTTGGCTTTAGTACCCAAACACTAATGTACTGGAAATGGTAAATTGTGATGATAAAATCATACAAAACTGATTTATCTGCAAATTTTCAAGCCTCTCAGCAAGCTATAGGTCAGCGGCAATGGTGATATTCACTGTAAAGGTTTTTCCAATTTATTTTAACAACATCCAAGTTACTACGAGGTAATAACGATATTTTGGTTAATAATAGTCTGAAACACTGTTGTTTTCAACGCCTGCTGTTCAACAGGCAGAGATATATGTAAGAGGCGAGCCACAGCGACAGCGTTAGCACTTAGTAACATATCACTACCGAGCGGTAGCGACGAAGTAGAACTGTTGCTTTGCAGAGGACCAATGCGGTGGGGCTTAGGGATAAAGTTGAAATGGGGATCGAGTGCACTGGGATTGGGTTCGGGCCGACACGGTAGTAGAGCATAAGCTAGAATTATTTAGAGTCGCTCCAGATAACTTCAGAGATCGACTTCATATCACTGCCGAGCGGTACTGATGAAGTAGAGCAGTTGTTTTGCAGAGGACCAACGCGGTTGGAGCTTAGGGATAAAGTTGAAATGGGGATCGAGGGCTCTGGGATTGGGTTCGGGCCGACGCGGTAGTAGAGCATAAGCTAAAAAATATTTAGAGGCGCTCCAGATAACTTCAGAGATCGACTTCATATCACTGCCGAGCGGTAGCGATGAAGTAGAGCAGTTGCTTTGCAGAGGATTGCTACGGGTGGAGCAGACTGATAACTTTGAAACGGGTCGAGGGGTTGGGTTCGGGGTTCGAGCCGACGCGGAAGTAGAGCATAAGCTAGAATTATTTAGAGGCGGTCCAGATAACTTCAGAGTTCGACTTCATATCACTGTATATTATGAAATTATGTATTAGGATTTGATGCTTTCGGCGTATTCTTGCGAGGCGATGCCGATCAAACGACTTCCACTGATAACAGAACGCCCAACCGATTAGCGTTACGCAAGCGTCTGCTTTCGCCGCACGACGAATGTTCCATTTTGGCCCAAGAAACAAATGGAACTGTGTTTGATGTTAACAAAATTATTGGTTCTGAAGTAAGTTACCGCTAGACATTTAAATATGAATTACGATTAAAGCGGAATTTCAGATTTATTAGCTTTTTAGTTTACTATAATTAATAATGCGCAAAGTAACGGCTTTTTAATTTCAACGTTCGCTGTTATATATATTCCGGCTATATTTACAATTTACACCATTCATTAGATTGAAAGATTCACTTATATTTTTAAAAGCCCGTCACGTATATTTCTAAAATGCTACGACTTATAAGGAGACCGTGAACTTAGCTGTTTAATAGCAATGTGGATATGTTTTTTATACAGCTGTGAATTTGCTTATGTACTGGTGTATGTATAATCAAGTTGAAATAACTAATCACACAATTATGGTACTTGTTTTGATTAACGGGCGCTATGTATGGTCTCATACGTTTGTACTATTCCCAAATGCTTCATTTTGTGCGGATGTGTCCATTTGTTTTCGATTTACCCAAGGACTTAACGACAATTTTAAATGACTCATTTTGTGGCCAGTTCTTATTTGATCGTTGTACTCCTGATTGTTTCGACAGAAGCCTTAATTGACTCATTCCGAGGCCATTTCTTATTTGATGGTTATACTCCTGAATGTTTTGACAGAAGCCTTAATTGACTCATTCTGTTACGATTTCTAATGTTATCCTTGTACTCCTGTCAAGACTGTTTCGACAGAAGCCCCAATTGACTCATTATGTGGCCATTTCTTATGTGATCGTTGTAGTCCTGTCCAGATTGTTTCGACAGAAGTCTTAATTGACTCATTCCGTGACCATTTCTGATTTGTCGTTGTACTCCTGTCCAGACGGTTTCGATAGAAGTCTTTAATGATAGGTCGCTTATTGGCCGATGATGATTGATCCGCTACGTTAGTATTTTCGATTGTTAATGATTCATAGTAAGTTTGTTAAGTAAGCGTCAAACTGAACTGCTTCTTTTTCTATTAGAATTCTCTCTATCGACATTTCGAAGATTGGCTTATTACATTTGGTACAGGACACTTGGTCTGGCTAGCCATTAAAGTGATGTTTTGCTATTAGTCTTCCAGTTCTTGAATATCAATTTTCCCAGCTAAATGATTATTATTATTGGCCAGTTTATTTTTTACATGGCTGTCTCATTTGAACGTTACATGATTGTTTAAATTGGATTTCAATCATGGGTCCGTTCACAGTGCGCTCGTTCAGATCTGTTCCGATCCGATCTTATTTTGGTTCACATTGGGTCCGATACATCGAAGCACTACTACACCTATCGTATTCTTGTGTATGCATATCTACACATTTTTTCATCCGAAAAAATTGTGCAAAAATCAGATGTGTGAAAAAAATCAGATGTAATGTGAACACTCGATATACAATACATGCGCAAATCGAATCAAAACGGGTCGCATCGGACGCAATGTGAACACGCCCTTATTATATATGTACGTTTCGCTTTGTTGTATTCCATCACAATGTTATAGCAACAAAGTGTTTGTTATTTTATAATGGTTTAAACATAAAACATTTTGACGAAAAGTTTGTATTAAATCATATTGATCAAAATCTAAAACGATATACTGTAAATATCATTGGCGCAACTCCGTTCTTAAAATTTTGGAACAGTGCATTTTTGCGAAGTGGGGCCAATAGTTATTTTCATATGCAAATATGAGCTTTTTAGGTCTCTCAAATATTGGGCGGGTCAGAGGTTCCCCCTTCTCCCCACCCACCGATTTACTCCTATGAGTTATATAAGTGTAACGCCGGATAAATATAGTTAAAGCAGCTCTTTCAATCGTCTAAACAAACTATTGGATACAGTTACCTATATTACAAATTAGTTGAAGCATAGTCAGCAGTGCATTCAAGGATTTGTACATTCGGTTATTTACAAATTTTTGAGCATACGATGGATATGCCATAACTGCTGCTTGTAAAGTTGTTTACTGTGTGTTTACTTCAGTCGTCATGTTTCAATCTGCAACATGGCCAAGGTAACCTTTAGGGGCGGAAGTGAAATGCATACTATGCCGTTCTCGATATACTAAGCCTAAGACTTAGTCTTAGCCTACGCTAAGATCCCAATATGAGCCATGTACTATGCCTAAGCCTAAGTTGGGGGGCCACAGCCCCTCGAACCCCCGCTCTATACTGTTCTTTTTTCTAACGTTATAACGTCCGGCCCCTAAAGGTGACATGGGCCGGTAACATTATGGGACTAGGTGTTCAAATAAACCATTAACGTGTTCATTATGTCATCAAACTAGAACTGGATATCACATATTTTTTATTTCGAAACTCACTTGTTGCATTATATTAGCGGTGTCTCTATTTTTTAGTAAGAATATTGTTTAGGCTGCAGATTCAGATGCTATGAATGTGTTTGTGCATCGATTCGCTCAAAATATTTCACCGTCAACTTGTCAAGTCTGCGAATGTCAGAATCGACAGAATGCGCCGACGATAGTTTGCTATCCGTGTGAAGTTCCGAAACCTGTCAGTCTAGTAAGACAACATACTTCTTCAGTAGATATTGTCGGGATTGATAAAATTCGCCAATGTCTTTCGCCGCTTGGATGTCCCATATTGTCAATGTGCGATCAAACAATTCATCTATTTAAGTGCTAAGTGTCTAATTCTTTGGATTTCACTAACTACATATTCGTTTTATCCACCAGACATATTGTTTAGACAGACCACGTTTAAAATTTTCAATTTTCGCGAAAAAAACCACGTTTTTAGATAATTCATGTTTTAAAAATATAATTTATGATTTTTAGTGGTTTAAAAGGTAGTTAGTAACACGGGAGTCACTTAGTATCTAATATATGTTTTTCGTGTAATATATATGTAGTATTGTCGTATAGTTTCTACATGAAAATGTGTTTGAATCAATTTCGACTGTACTTTACCAAATGCAATGACAAATCAGCATAATACGGCTGTACGCATTGTAAAATTGGTTGTAATTTTTCGGGTTGTTCAATTTATTAGACAGAATAGCTTTTAATTGATACCATGGTGACTCTGGGAAAATCTGATACTTTTTTATACTTTTTCATTACTTCTCATGGGCAAAAACTATTAAAATCGCCAAATAAACTTTTCAACTTTGAAATGAACAGACCGGCATTCAGATGCGATTGACTATTTAAATAATTGTCGTAGTTATGGAATTTTAGTTTAGAACTTTGACGTCAAAATGGACCCACCAAGAATGCCACTGACTGTGAAATTGACTACCACAAAGATAAAAATTTCATCGCGAACTCTTATACATACAATCATATTGCTCAATACATCAATAATGGCAGTTTGCCAATGTATGGTCTTATTTAAGGTTTTTTCAATCTTAGAAACACGCGATTTCACTATAAGTGCACTCTACTGTATGTCTGTACTGATTTTATTTCAGATTGCAACCGATTCGTTTTTTAGCATTCCTTATATTTCACCGGTACCAGACAATTCTACTCGATATCGGATGTGAATAGTTTTGGGACTTCGAAAACTCAGATTACATTTGAAAATATGAAATTGTAATCAATTAAACAGAAAATTTTTCATTTGTGTAATTATATAATGGTAATATTTTTTCATCTCATCATCATTTACCCTCTTTATTTAAAATTTAAAGACTGTATTTATTTAAGCTCACCTTAGACATGAATTTATAGTTTTCGATGCGTGAGACATATAATAATTATAAAATTCAAAAGGACATTAATTAAAAAAATTAGGTATATGTGAACTATAACTGTAATTCTTTTATAATAGGCAATGTTTTTTTCAGAAGTTCATTGAGTTGACATATATAATCGGAGTTTTATATTACTTTTTCTAAATAAGAAACATTTATATATAACAATCATTATTAATTACTTAGAGTGAGGTACACAGGCAAGTGTAATCAAGCACTACACAACGAACACATACAGGACTAGTTACTCGAGAAGCGAGATGAAAGGAACCGACTGCGGCTAATGATCGTTATTGTAGGGTTCAAAATTGAGTTTTCTGAATTCATTGCCCTCCAACGATAATACAGCGATATGACAATCTGTTAATGGCAACGGAACTGTAGTATTACTAAATCACAAGCCGAAACGTGGGAACATTTATTCCACCAGTGACCAAAAACACGTAAAGTTTTGTAATTTTTCAAATACAGACTTTATGAATTATTACACTACAGAAGTGTCCTTTTTATGTTGTACAACCATTACCTTTTTAATGCATACGACGGTAATGCAATTCCTTTTATCGTATTCAACAATCTGATAACCTGTATGGACCCATTCTAATCCTTTGCATGCATCCAAATTAAAAAAATATTTTAGGTGCCAGGAATTGAGAAATTTTTAAGCAGGTATGGTGCAATAAGGTTAATAACATACCCAATGTATGTTCAAAGCAATCAAACAAATGTGTGGATCGAAAGTGTCTATACTATTTTGTCAAACTGATGTGAATTTAATAAGCTAAAATCCGCCAAAACGAATAAAACAATTCTATAAACTTATCGTTTACGCTGAGCAAGCAACAAATTTTCTTACTGTAAAAACGTTGAAGATTTCTCATTTTGTAGATATTGTAATGTTTGACTCATAGCTCGAAAATGGCTACTCTAAAAGCGCATAACTGCAAAGTTGTAGTTTGCGATGACAAAATTATGTAGGATCCAATTACCAACTTCACCCTTTCGTCAAGAATTCTAACGTAAAATTTTCGGGATATCACACACCACACATCAAAAAGTAATCAAATCGTATAAGTTTTGTAACGATTTCGGTAAAAATGACTACAGCAGTCCAGTAAGAGATCTAGATTCTACAGATCTAGATTCTTCTAGGTTCACAACTAGATTCTACTGCTTTACTCATCGTTTGACTTCATCGAGCAACAGTCTTTCATGGAAAAAATTTGGAAATTTCACATTTTATGAGTGTTTTTAATGTTTGATTCATAGCTCGAAAACGGCTAACCCAAAAATCCAGAACAACAATGTTGTAGCTTTCGATGGCTGGATTCTGACCCAGTTTATGCACTCGACGCTTTTGACTGTGACACTTTACCGCTTCTCGTTTTTCGTCCGGGAGACGTCGCGGCTTTGTTAGGCCTTGCCTCTTATCAGGTTTATGACCCACCAAGTGGGTCATGAACATGACCACCCCGCACATGATCATGAGCCACCGAATCCAGACCCCTAAGTTCTTGGACCACCAAACTTATACTCACCCATGTTCTTGGACCACTAAAACTGGACCCTGCTCATGTTAATGTACCACTAAATTCATGCTCCCCAGGCTCATGGACCACTAAATTACACCCTGCCAATGTTCATAAACCACTAAATTACAATAATTTAGCAGTTTATGAACACAGTTTGGGTGCAATTTAGTTGGGGTTCTGAAACGAACGGGTGCGGTATAAATTTAGTGGTCAAAGAACATGGAGGGGTATAAGTAGGTGCTCCGAGAACCTGGAAGGAGGCGCCTGGATGTATGATCTATGAACATGGGTGGGGTGGTCATATTTATGACCCTATTGGTAAGTCACAAGCTTGCCGGGTAGGGGGGTGGGTAAGGCCAAAAACAACGGCGATGTACCGCGGACGAAAATGAGACGCAGAAGAGTATCACACTCTTCATTTGAGTCGACCATCATCCACCCTTTATAATATTTTGATAATAGAGTAGAATCAACATAGTAGAAATTAATGGCGTTGTCTTGTTTGATGTATTCCTGATGTAAGCGAAAACACATTCAAAAATGTCGACCAATTTATAATTTGATGCATTAAAATTTATTACGTATATTCTCTAGGGTTAAAAGATGTCCATTGCCGTGATCCTTACTCTGTTCATTTTATTCAAATCAAAATATAGTTATTTAGTACAACTCAAACTCCAGACGAATGTATATTATGCCTGGTATGCTATTGCACCGAAGAAGGAACTGCACCAGTGAAATATGTTTCGCTTTTTTGCATTACGATTTTGCAATCAATTGCTGTTTAGTAACAGTATTGGTTTTCGAATATGGTTTAATGGTAAAGATTGATCATGCAGTTGGTTGTCATGACAACAGCACTGCTCTCCTATAGTTTATGTTTATATTCATAGGCGACGAAAAATAATTAAACTTGTACTGATAGGCATGTAGGTTGTAGACTTGCCGGATACTTGCTGTGGAAGCAGGAGAAAGCGATACGCACAGCTTTATGCTGTTGTGAGGAAGTTGTTCTTATTAGGTTAGACATATGACCTCGTTTTTTCACAATTAAAGCACTTTTACTTGTTGTGATTCAATAATAATTATAATAGCATTGATTTTACTTTGGACCTTGAAAGTTTTTCAATAACTCTGCTAAAGGCTTTAAATATTTTTAGTTGAAAGAAATGTTTAACTTGCTTATAATTAAAAAAAAGCTCATGTTTGCTATTTAGAACGTTCTGGTGTACATATGTTATCGCTAAGTTGTGAGCAAAAATTGTTGAAATCAGGTCACAACTGGAATATCTAAGTTTTAAATAAATTATAGAGAAAATCATTCTGTCTATATGATGGTGCATAGACTATGGGGAGTGTAGAGGCATGTGACGTCGTCCTTGCCCCATTCGGTTCTCAGCGATCACCGGTACCGTTAGTATTTGCAGAAAGCGTCTGAGGTTCAGTAATATACAAACGGAGTTGGCGAATGTGTAGATTTGCCAATATATAAGGTAGAAGTCTGATTTTGC
>JASANE010023312.1:0-10497 GCA_030248225.1 Trileptium ribeirensis
TAACAGACACCACGTTTGTACGGTTGAAGCTGTTAATTGGGACAAACGTGAAATCATAAATGAGTTATCGAATAAATTGATATTTTTTGTCACACCATAACTTTGCAGGTGTTTTGTTGGCGTATAGACGGACATACATTTGAAAACATTGATAAGCAGAACCCCGAGTGTTGAGCAGTGGCGGTTCTAGTCCTTCAAAAATGGAGCCAATGCGGTGCGCTGACCTAATAATGGGGGAGAGGCAAAACCCCTTAGTCTCCCGTTGGTCTTGAAATATTCGCAAAATATCCACCGAAAAATGGGGTCGAATGAGGGCAAGCTTTAAAATTGAGTGAAAAAGCCCCTCCCGTTCACTCGGTAGAACCGCCACTAATTATGCTTGAGTAAAACGACAACTGGCAAAATTTCAGTAATTGTTTTGCGTCATAAATTCAAAACGAACGACGTCCTAAACGTCACTTGTTTTATTACATATGCGCTACAAGTAACTTATGTATACATGTGCAGATCGACATTTACCGCAAAAAATTCAGACATTCTTGGAACATTTCCATTAAAAACTCTAAAAATTAGACAATGTCCGGAAACTTCCGGACATTATCCCAGAAATATCGTCAGACTGTCTGCCCAGTGAGTGTCCAGTTCGACATTCGCACCTCTTCCTCCACTCTATAACCGCTAATAAAACAAATCATTTAATCCTAAAACTACGCACCAAAATTAGATAATAACAACACCAAAGGTAAACAAAACATCATTGAATGATATGGAAAAAAACATTTTGCAAAGAAGCGTGAGAAATGTCGAATGAAAAAACATAGTTCTAGAACACAACAGATTACACAATACGACAATGCAAAAGAGCGAGTCGGCGGCGTGAAAAAATATCGGCGGCGCGCCGGCGCGCCGGCGCGCCGAGGGAATTTGACGGCGGCGGCGTAGAGGCAAAAATCGTCGGCGGCGGCGGCGCGGCGCGGCGGCGCACAGCTCTAGGGCGCATCTTCAGTTTACTCTTGCATAATAAATGTCGACGCGAGATTGACACATCGCTTGTTATCGCTTTATCTGTTCCATTTTTTCAAAATTTCCCTTCCGCTAAAGGTGTCTGGAGGCTGACTGAGAAACCAAATTATTTGGGCCATGACGAGACACCCAGCGTTTGGAATTGCCGCGCCTGCCCGTCTAAGGTTAGCTCATTTCAAAATGTGGCCGAGGCTCTCTACCGTGGCCGTGGATGAACAATCCAACGCTTGGCGAATTCTGCTTCACAATCAATAGAAAAAGCTCACTGTTGCATTATCTTAATGGAGGCGTCGGCGGTGGTTATTTCTTGAAAATCTTCACTTCGGTTAAGTTTGCACCAGCTCTTTCTATCGACACAAATCTCAAATAGTCCAATTCCAATAGATGTAGTCATCCCCATTTTCTCTAGCTATAGTTTGGAGTTAATATTTGCGAGAGACTATGACTGGCACGAGATAGAAAAAATTATCATGGCCGAAATGGGTGATTTCGGAAAAAGACTTGACTTGATTGGTACCAAGATTATCTCTACTTATTTCGGATCTGGAAAACACCCCAAATTGAACACTCAAAATTCCGACTGAAGACGGAAAAGGTATTAAACTACGATCCAACGAATGCAGTTGACAGGAATTTCAGAACAGGATAGTTTAAAAATGTGGCGTGAAATGTAGTAAACTATTTCAAGCACACTTTCATTTAAAAGGCTTTGCAAAGTCGAATTTTTTGCGAACAGTGTTAAAGATAGCTGGACTTTTTGCAAAAATGCCTAAAATTCCTGAAGATGTTTATTTTCCCGATGACTTTTCGTAATAACGAACCCTTGAACGGCTGATGTGACTCTACAGAAATTAAGTTTACCTAAATTCTCCGCGTCACGCAATGCCGTACGTGAGTTGTTTTGCAGGATGTAGGGGCGAGGAAACCATGAGGGGCCGAACTGTAATGCAAAACATGGCGTTCTCGATATACTAATAATAAACCGTAGCCTAAGCTAAAGGTCCTTATATGGGACATACATTAAATCTAGGTCTAAGTAAGGGGTCGCTGCCTCCCGAACAACCCGCTTTAAGCTGATATTTTTTCTAACATTATAATGTAACTCCTCAGGGTTACCATGAAATAGTTCAATGGCTAGTCGCGTGAGCAAACGATACGGGTTCAATACTTCGCGGCGGTGGAATGGATTTGTTGGAGACGCCAATAAATTGTGGACCTGAAAGTTGGCTCAAAGCAAGAAATTTTTCTCCTAATCGCAGTAACGTTGTCTTCTATAGTTTGCCAATGTTTTGTTGTGTTTTGTGCGTAATGGCTAGTCATTCACTGATATATGTTGCTTACAAATTCAGTAACTAAAGAAAATACACTAAGCGAAGCATTCATGCGAGTCGGCATTTGAAAAGAGGATTTTAGCGTTTTGCGGGGTTTGAACAACGACTGTAGTAGTTTTACTCTGAGCGTTAAACTTGAAAAATTTTTGAATTGCTAATGTTTCGATAATGTTGGCGGTGGAATTCTTTAAAGTTTAAAACGCTGACCTCTCTTTTATAACATCATGGTTTTTCGTTAGCATTCCAGTGTGTCAGCAAAACTGGAAGAAACTGGATTTACTGTCACAGTTTTGATAACGTTCCACATATGATACGGTCAGTCCCGTTATGAAATATTGTCGATACACAAGTTGTGGACACACTGGAATTATCCAACAGACTGTTTTCGTAAATAGTGAGGTTTTACACGAACCATAGCCCGTCTCTTGCCTCGTAACACGGTGTTAAACTATGCAAAGATTAAATAAATAGACGGATTTGTTTTGTTACAATGAATCTTGTGATATTGGTCGCGATTATGGTTGATGTAAATGTCTTCACACAGGGTGAGTTTTTATCTGATACGAAGATTGGCTGTTTTAAGGTTGTCAAAATGGCAGAAAACTATGATTATCAAATATGGAGTTCGAGCAGTTAGTTAGGAATCGGCTGTAGCCTCGCAGTTGCCTTAGCCTCGCACTCTGATACCCTAATAAAGTTGACGTCCAGCGGGTGGCAACTGTGCCCTCCTGGTGTCGGCTGACAGCCTCGCAGAGGAGACCAGCCGGTGGGCGGAAAGCTATCGCGTCTTTGGGGGAGGTAGGGGCGGGGTCTGTCATTTTTCAGAGGAATCGGAGTTTGCTGCCGAACCTGGGGGCACAGACGCCTCAAGGAGATAATCCCCGTTCCCGTATGACTATGAGCACGTATGGCCTACAGCCTATATTTTGTAATGCTATTTTCGTGAGAATGTTGGGCCCCAAATAAGGTTGTAAGTGCTCACAGGTGTCGTATCAAATCTCATTTTGATAAATGTGTGGTACAACAGAAGATTTGGTATTATTTACCATACATGGTCCTAGGGTGCATGGGGCTACCTATGAGGATTCACCCGCGCCTCCCCCGAAGGCCCGGCTACCCCCTGACAGGTCACCATTCTTCCCCTGAAAGCGCCGCAGCGCGGAATCCGCAGGCGCTTTTTACAGCAACCGGAAATCAACCAGAGCTTCAAACCTACTTCCAACCTACATGAACTTCAGATTTCGGACGGATTGGGGACATAAGTGGTTGAAATATAGAAACTTTGGATTATCATTTTTTGCTTTTGGCTTCTGGCTCGCACACCAATAATCTGTCAAAAAGTGCTCAAGGCAATACTCGTAGCGTTTGATGACATGATTCTGTATATATTTCGTCGTTAGGCACACCATCTCAAAATTGTCGTCTTTACCGCGAAGCATGCAGTGTTTGGTGATTGATGGTACCGCAATAAACAGTCCTATTTCGAAATACATGTTTTGCAGGGGATGACGTTTTAAATCGGAACTTATTTGAACAAATTCACTAACCATTTAGTAAGCGATTCATGGTTTTCGTTTATTGTGAGTTTTTGCTTTCATACATGGCCCGGTGTATTATATAGATATTATATAGATCCTTGTTTTTGTAGTCAGCCTAGGTGCAAATTACCTTTCGTACACACAAAAGATTTAACACGTTTTCGCGTTGTTGGGCGCATTATGTGAATCCCAAAAGCTAGATGTGACAACGTTTGTGTGTATTAAATTTCGCAATTCTGAATGTTATACGTAGGACATTGGCGTACGTAGGGTGTCGTAGGTTCACCTTCTATGCCTGGGACCCCCTCAAATCATATCTACCTGCCGCCAACTCGAAATATTTTTCCGTTCATTGAAACTTCAATACAGCTGAGCCTTTGTTGGCAAAATTAAAAATACCATAAAGTTAAATTTATTTAATTTCAAAAACAGAGGCGAATAGACCCTACAACCCTAGGCATGCAGCAAAGATATTTGCGGCAGGATTCAGAAAGCAACGGAAATGTTAAACTTGTCGGTGTGGCACGTTTAGCTTGGACACAGCCAAAAGTTTGATACATTTGATGTCAGGCAGTAAATAGATGCTTTGTTCCGTAAAGTTGTGGTTTTTAATACAAAAATTGCATATTCTCTCGAATTTATTGCGAAAGGCTCTACAGTAGTTGAGAATTAAAACCAAAGCTGTTTTGTTAAATGAAACCATTTTATGATTATTTCAGTCAGTAGCCAAATAATTAAATTATAATTAGTTTACATGTTGTTCTTGCCTCAAAGTACAACTTACACATTCTATAAATTCACCATGAAACATATACATGTTATACATATATCTATATATACATTATATATAAATGTGTATATAATTGGTTTGCTGGTGTACTATCGAATACGGTGTCAATACTTATCGGGTATGATATCGTAGCAATTGCTTAAAACCAAAAGCAGGAAAATATTTTGTGCCGTCTGCTGCAAAATATTGCAATTATGTGGTAGATCGCCGCATTTGCACATTATCGTCACGTAGCGCTGCATTGACAAACCGTTGACAAATGGAAAACAGGAAGGTTCTTTTCCATTATCCCCCAGCCCGCGTTTGCCAACAAATGGTCAGATTCTGGAAATTTGGTACTTTTGTGATCCTCGAGACCTACTCTGATCATTTCATTAAAAAATAGAATTTTTAAAATTTTAGATTTTTTCGGTTTTTTCGGGTCCCGACGGAGAATCCAAAAAAATTTCTTAAAAATTAGATTTTAATTAGATTTTTCCATTCGACGCGGCTTGACGAACTGAATCGAGTCCTTAGGAATCACCTCCAAAGGTATGGACAAAAACTGTTCAATTCCTGAGCCTCTCAGCCTCCGATAGTTTTTGGCCATAACTTCGGATCTCGTTAAAAATAACACCAGTCGATTCAGTTCGTCAAGTCGCGTCGAATGGAAAAATATAATTAAAATCTAATCTAATCTAATCTAATTAAAAAATTAATGGGTAAAAATCTTATTTTAAGAAAAAACTGGATATTTTCTTTTAGCCCCCAGCCTGAATTTGGTCAATTTTGAAGATACAGAGCTGATTTTGGTATCAATCGATTCAGCTCGACGAGGCAGTTCAGAAAATACTCATTCTACCCACACATCGGTGAAAAAATTTTTTTCGATTTTTTGAGGCCCCAATGGTCATTCCGAAGAAAAAAATTTTTGGGTTCCCAAGGGACTCGAAAAATCAAAAAATTCTTTTAAAATTCGATTTTTTTGGTTGAAATGATCAGGTAAGGTCTCGAGGATCACAAAAGTACCAAAATTTCCAGAATCTTACCATTTTTTGGCAAACGCGGGCTGCGGTGGAATAACGGAAAAGAACCAACAGAAAGTGTGCATATTCGAAAAAATTCCAAGCACTCAGATGTTAACCCGTGTTTCATGATATGAGCGTTTTCGCCCAGATCCAGCTAATTCTGAGAGTCATCAAGCACGGACCGCTAGTTTTAAGAGAAGGAGTAGCCCAGGCTCCCTGTTTTACGCGGTGGGGTATGATAGATATCCCTGTTAGATAGGGGCGAAAGAAGAGTAGTGAGCGGCTCATCTACCCTTCCATAAAAATGGTGTAGTGCCTGGCGGACGGCACCTAAAGTTGTGGCGGTTCGGGCTTCCCACTTTCCCAAAACTGGGCGGCTCTGTGCGTGATGACCCTCTAGAAATAGTTGTTCCGGCCGGTAACGCCTTTTTTGACAATTTTGCTGTGTTATTAGTTCCGTAATTGCTGAAGGTTAAGACTTACAGAACTAATAACGTCCCAAAAGGTCTAAGGTCCCAAATGATATAAAGCCGACATCAATTAAATACCGACTTTCACGGTATAGAGCCATCGTACAGGATTTGAGCGGCTCAGCCAAAAAACATATCGTGATGTTTATAGTAATTGCATTTAGTGGAAACAATCCAAGAGTGATTATAATTTTAGCCGAAAATAACGAGACTCAGTTGGTCGATGACAACTTTGACAAGAATGAAACGAGTCCCACACCACAACCGCCTCCAATGATCATCGTAACAGGTTAGTTTAAAGAGATGACTCAGTTTAAGCTTAATCTCTTAAGGAAGTTTTACCAAACTAAATTTAGCTTAAAACCATCACACGAAAACGATTGAATCTATTGGGAGAGAAAATATAGATAACAAAAGTTTTGATGGTAACACGAATACTTCAAGTAGCGGAATTCTTGTGGGTTGTCCGGAATTTTTGGATCTTAACAACATCCGAACGGTCCCAGCTAAGCATGTGGCAGAATATATAACTACACAATTCGGCTGGTCGGATAGATGTCGGCGATAACACAAAATTTCATGTTGACGCGAGCGGTGTTAAGTCTTTATCTGGCTCCAAATATTAACCTATTGTCACTGAAAAACCACTTTTTAAAATTTCAAATTTCTCCAATTTTGCTAATGTATATATAGTTGTTCTAAATTCATTATGATAAAGTAAGATTGAATTCGAAATTGTTTTAGTGTATTTATCTATTTTATTAATTAAGATTCGCGTCTTAATCAGCTTTGCGTGCAATAATCAATAAAGATTCAATGTTAAAAAATTGCACCCTCAACTCAATACTTGACTGTGATATCGTTTCTTATATTTGCGTACTACATTTTCAGATCCATACTACTATTGCAGTTTCGATCCCACAAATGGCACTATTCCGCTGTGTGGATGGTACTCCTTTCCAGGTCAATTATATCATTGGACAATGCTCGAACAAACCCATCCCTATTCTGAAAATATTGATTATGGTACTGACAATTCTAGACTGAACCTTGAAATATTATGACTGAATTATTATCACGTAAACTAAACTGCTGCTGTGTATTTTGTTTGAAACGGCGGCGCAAACTGGCAACAACGCCATTACGAGAATGTAAAGGCGTGCTCACGCTCAGAATTTTGTTCAATTTTTTTGATCAAAATTTGACCGTAATTTTTAAAGGAAAATGGCAATATTTCAAAATTTGCCATCAAAATTTGAGCTCAAACTTTTTCAGATAATACCTCTGGTCCATGATTGGCCACACGAATATTCTTGAAAAGTCTGAACGGTGTTCATACGTCCAAACTTGCCAAAAATGAAAAATGATGCTTTCAAATTTTAATCAAAATTTGAGAAAAAGGTTCGAGCGCGTGAACACACCTTTAGTTTCGATATTTCCATCTCATAAAAACTTTTGACTCAATTTTAGATAGCGTAAAGTGTTTCAAGATTACTTGGCAGGGAAAATGGTCGTGATTCTGACCGAGCATTTTCGTTGGTGAATACAGAGATTTTTAGATTGTAACCTGTAACAGAACAATGTTTTCGAAACGAATCCTGGTTTGTGTGTGATATTGCTAAAACTTGAGGTCTACTTAATTCATGAAGATATAGATTTAGAGCTGAAGTTTAAAAACTCCTGTTAATTCGAGTTAGATAATTTGGCACTAAACTCTAACCTTACAAGCGTTGCAGAGAGTATTATTTTTATAATCTAAAACTGTTATAGCGTAACAATATTTTATACCCATATGTATAGACATAGTGTAATTAATTGTAAATCATTTGACATTTTTAAGAATTACTAAGCTTTATTCAACTACTTTTGTTACATACAACGGAGTACCTATGATTTTGAAAATGCATATGGCCGATTCTGGTCGGAGATTGACTGTCAAAGAGAGGAATTTTTCGAAATTTATGTAATTTTTGTGGTAAATAATTGGTAAAAGGTTAAGCCATCGCCTGAAAATGATTTACATCTCCAAACCTGTCTGGTTACTTGTATTAACAAGAATAAATTGAAAGTTTTGTAGAAGAGTACGACACTAGGTCATATTTATTCTATGATGGGTAGATTTTTTCAGGTATTGCTGGAGACGATCTCCGGGACTATTTGCTACCCAAATGGTTTTTGGAGGGTGGCGACTAGACTTATGATTCTGTGGTGAGCTATCGACCACCCCTAGATTCTTTAGTCCTTAGCGACTGTCCTCGATGTCCTTAGGGGTGGGTTTTGGCTAACTTCCGTCAACGAAGCCGCGGAGTTATAGTCGATACCCAAACAGGTTGCGGGGTGTTTGTGAAGCCTCGACAGCTTTTGAGTACCAATGCTATTTTTAGAGCGAGGGTGTAGGCCCAAAAATGGACACTTCCGCCGATTCTAGTGCTGAAATGAGTGTCATACCCTTCTACAAAATTGAAATTTTATGACTAACGCTTGATAAAACGAAGTTATACATATGTTTATTGTAGAGTGAAAAGTCCCCGGCAACGCGATGCCTTCAAGTGGAGCAAACTTTGTGTTTGGTGGAAAGATTTTAGCATCTGAAAGCTTGAACATTCATGGGGCCTACATTAGTTCACGGTCGGTTGAGTCGTCGGTATCAAACAATATGCGATGCCAATTCCTGGCCAATACTTTTCTATTTCAGCTGACGAGCCAAGGCTTGCTCAAGGATATGTTGTTGCCAGCATTGATCCAGTGACCGCGGAAAACGGTGACGCCTCTATCGTTGGAGAAAGCCGACTCGTGTCGCCGATATTTCAAGTTCCGCTGTCAAAGCAACGAATTTTGACAAACGGACGCTCGATTAAATGCTTCATTTTCCGCTATGTCGTAATGGGTCAAGAGAGCAGGGGTATCACAAATTGCAGCTGTATTCCTAACCGCGAGGCTATAACATTGTTCTCAAATATTGCTGCATGATGAACGCTTTTGATACGGCATAAATACTTTAAGTATTTAAATTTATACACTGATTTCCTGGAATTAACTCACCCTGCTTGCCAATTGAAAATTAGTTAACCGTATCGTTTGTTCAAATATGTAAAACTCTGTCAGGGTCCAGAGATCACGCAATGGGTAGAACCCACAAAAAGCTCCTTTAGACCTGAAAACACGTGAGGCTATAGTGTTGGCACAAACTACAAAAAATTTGATTTCGTTTCCGTAAATAATTGGCTATTAATTATAGCTGGTTATCCATCTGAAATGACACATTTGGGTTTAATCTATTTAATTATTGTCTGCGTTTGACTTTTTAAAGACGATGTTTGAGATTGCAATATGAGAAAATCGCTAACTGTCATCATTTCTTAATAGAGTGTTTAGTTTACAATTCCAATAGAAAAATTCATTTTCGTGGAAGTCTGGCAAAATTACCTTCAATGAACCCGGAAAAACATGAGGTGCAAGGCAAAATATATTGCCATCGTATGACCGATCACAGGATGGTAATTTTATCTGTTAGCAGTGGGTGAAGGCAGGCGCTGTGGTCCCGGAATTCGAGGATATGCAATAAGTGCCGGGAGCATTCTGAAATGAAAACGGTTAAGTGTACGCCGCACCTAGTGGATTGTAGCTGGGTTCGGCTGTCACATCATGAATTTTATAATAAACTGTCAAATAAACTGGGCTTGATGTTGAAGAGTAGCCGTTGAGCTTACCGTAGGTAATAGCTGTTTCTATTCAGATGCATCTGTTTTTACAACATTTGTAGAAATGGTGCCATGTGATTAAAAGCAACACTGTTGCAGGAGAAGGCACCTGACAGCTCCGCTACGCCCGAAACGTGCAGTGCACTTAGTTAAGCAGATTCATAAATAACTGCTAATTCAACAGTCGCAACGCAGTATCCAGTTTCAGGATCATTACGGATCTTTGTTGAACAAAGTTCCGACGAAAGTGATCTGAAATCAGCATCGAGATTGATTCATGTACTCCGTTTGTCCGTGATCGATCGGGTTTCCACGGATCTAGACGGAGACGAAACCTTGCGTTGGAGAAAAGTTATGTTCGCGTTTGATACCGCTGCTGAATATCCGTTTAGGGTAAAGTTTCATTGCGATATTTATCAATGATATTTTGCTAATGAAATACTGTTTTTCTACCATATAGTCTTCTAGTAATGTTGCTTCTAACAGCAGTTCAGTCGATAAGTTTCTTTAAAATGAAACCCAGTAAATTGCAGTTATATAAAAATTCTACATATTTATATTTCGAAGAACGTTATAATTTGATACAATCGAAAAATTATAATACGTTTGGAAGAGACTTGTGTCACGGCTGTTTTAA
>JASANE010023313.1:0-18728 GCA_030248225.1 Trileptium ribeirensis
AAACAATGTTACAGTTTTATAGCTATGATAATAAGGATTGTTCGTGCTCTCTAATATTCTGTTTCGTTAATCCGAAGCATGCAATCGAATCACAGTATTTTTCATTATATTCCAAAGCTGCGAAGTTTTCAATTGCGCCTATTGTATTCTGTTGCATATTTTTAGCTCAGTGGAAAAGATTAAGTCGTCGAAGTCGAATTTTCGCCAACTCAGCGCGGATTATGAGCCTTCTTAGTAAAATGCATTGCATTCGTGAAGGATCTTACAAGTGTAAGTTGACACTGAAATATTGTCGCTGTACAAGTTGATCAGTCTGTATCTCAAATTAAAATATAAGATATCAAACGTAATGCGCTGTTCACGTTATAATGTCCCTGCTGTTTGGAACTTGGTCCCACTATAGTCGCGACCCTACCGTATAGACAGTCATGGTGACATCCATACAGTAAATCAATTGCCGAGGGTATACGACACATCCCTAGCTACTAAATATTTTCTTGACAGTGTCGTACACACCCCTAGCTACCAATTTTGCGCGAATTAATTATAACGGACACCGTCTGTAGCCAACGCGGTTTATTAGTCAATGTGACCTGTGTAGTTTTTTCTAAAATTTCGATATTCGTATCTAGCCCATAAGAACATTGCTCAAATAATTCCGAACACTGACAATAAAACTGCCAGGAGACACGGTGTGCCTGACACTGTCGAGAAGTGGTAATAAACCTTTGAAAAAATTTATCAAAAACATGGGGGTATCTAAGACAACCTGTTATCAACAGTGTTTCTGACACTGTGTGGTGTACATAGGTTCCAAACGTTGGGGACATTATAACGTGAACGCCGCATAATCGCAAGTTGACTAGATGACGTTATCATCGTACTGGGATAGCGATTATATTTTAATACATGAAAATTTCGAAGCTGATGAAAATCAGTGTGTAGAATTTATGACAATAAATACCAAATATTTTATTTTGCAGATAGTTCGGAAACGTATTCGCTTATACTTGGAAAAACCTCTGTACCAAATATTTAAAACTGTTTTCTTTTGCAGACATCTACTGAAACAAAGTCCATACAATTGGTACTGTGGTCGCAGATATTTGATACTCAGATTTAGAGGGCGCCTTATGCAGATTGCAATAAATATCGAAACTTTTAATTTTGCAAAATATTATACTTTTCATTTATGATCTGATTAAATGTATGAAATGCAAATATTTTACGGCATAAATTTCCAGGAGCTTCGATAGAATTTTTCTCAATTAGTACACCGCGGTGCAATGAACCCAGACACACCCGTGTAATTCTTTGCGGGAAAGGGTTAGTTGAACGATAGTCAATGTTTTGTTTAACCTTCTCCCGCATGAATAATTGTGTACTTCGTACAATGTTGAAAAAACTTTTGCCGCGGCGACGAACTGAACTCGGATTGTTTTGATGAAAGCCTTTTTACGTTAACCAGTGGGCTATTTGGGAGCTGTTGCTCGATTCTTTAAGTAACCTCACAAAGCAAGCGAATATTCAATTTGTGAATTACGGCGCAATGCACGCAGACACGCATGTGTAATTTTATGCGGGAAAAAGTTAAAGAGCTTGGTATGTTCTTGAATGTTTCTAGAAATTAGCATTCATAAAAATCTCAGATTTAAATTAAAGAACTAAATGTTTTTGGAAACGGGCACGAATTTAAAGGTTCATAACCATTATCTATATATAACAGCTCCAAAATCACACTTTTTAAAACTTATTGCATCACAGTTCTTTAGTTTAACCCTTGTCAAACATTTATGAAATTTCAAAAAACTCTTCTAACTTAAAAATAGGTGACTTAGGCTAAAATATGAACCATATTCACTAAATGCTTTTGCTAGGTAGTATTCACATGGCATCAGATACCATCTCGTCCAGTTTGTTGTCACGCTGGATTCGATCCTACTCGAGAATATTCTATCCATACCGGGGCCAATGTAACCTTGAGGGGCGGAGGTGAAATGCATGTTATGCCGTTCTCGATATACTAAGCCTAAGCCTTAGTCTTAGCCTAAGCTAAGGTTCCTATATAAGCCATGTACTAAGCCTAAGCCTAAGTCGGGAGGGTGCCGCCCCCCGAACGCGCCGCTCTAAGCTTTTTTTTCTAACGTTATAACGTCCGGCCCCTAAAGGTGACATGGGCCCATACCGGCGTAGATATTGTGTATATGTTGTCGGCGTTATTGGTGTGTTGGTTGTTGCTGTTGTGTTATCTGCAGCTGATTCGGATGTGATAAATTTGTGCATGTGTTATTAGGTTGGATCAAGTGTGATGAAAACGTGGCGTTTATTTTAGATCTGGAGGTTGACGAATTGCTAAGGACAATTGCAAACGTGATTGCTGCAACATCTCAATCATGCAAGCATCGTAAAGGTACGTTTGATTTAGAAGTTAAAATATTGTATTTTATCTTAGAATATTGTATTGGCCTGCATTTTATTTCCGCCCCTCAGGGTTACTTGGGCCTTAGTTTCCGTGTCTGCTCCACGGTTTGTTGTCATTGATTCAATCAATAAAGCTCTTGATATCTAGAAACGTGAACATTAAACAACAACATTTAAGGAATTATCAAATTAACGCTTAAAAATGACATAAAACGTTCAAATATGATGTATATGGCACACAAATACTAAATTTAGCCTAAACCTATTTCTAAAGTTTGACTTCAAACATGCATATATATTCAGCAATATTTTAGACACTCCCACCGCTAGCATCACTATTGACAGGTCTACCGAATTATGGCTGACAATGTTTATAACAAGAGTAAACAACCACTGGCAAGCCATAACGCATTTGGATCAACAAATCCGCAGCCCACATATGTTCTTAAACCACCAAATCCTCACCCTCCTCGTGTCCTTGGGCAACCATATCCAGATCCCAAAGTTTTGGACGACAAACTTTAAAACACGCCACATTTTCTTCATAACCAATAAAAATATGCATAGGGCACGTTTTCGGTTCTGCTACCCCAGGGAAAATATGCGCAGATTATACGTAAGCCCTTGCATCTAGTATTATGGGGTCTTTGTATGCCATAAAAGTATTTTATCAATTGCCGTGTTACGTATTTTTATGTCAACCTACCCCAGCCCATATTCAAAATCATTCCGGGTTTCGGTTGGGTACTGACTGTGGCGTCTTAACTGGCGCAGAGGAGAGGCGTCAGCAATTTCGTGACAAAATTAACTGATGGCGTTATAACAAAATGATTGTATACGATCGCCCGCTACCCACTGTTTTGCTGCCACTTCCATTACTCGAAGAGATTGCGAATGCCCTTAGGTACTGAATTCTGTACAGTTTGTATACTACATGTCATAGAAATAATAATTTTTTGAAAAAATATGACTAGAAAATAATTGCTGCCACTTCCATTTTTTGAAGAGATTGCGTATGCCCCTAGGTACTGAATTCTGTACAGTTTGTATACTACTTGTCATAGAAATAATAATTTTATGAAAAAATATGAATAGAAAATAATTGCTTCCACTTCCATTTTTTGAAGAGATTGCGAATGCCCCTAGGTACTGAATTCTGTACAGTTTGTATATATACTACTTGTCATAGAAATAATAATTTTATGAAAAAATATGAATAGAAAATAATTGCTTCCACTTCCATTTTTTGAAGAGATTGCGAATGCCCCTAGGTACTGAATTCTGTACAGTTTGTATACTACTTGTCATAAAAATAATAATTTTATGAAAAAATATGAATAGAAAATAATTGCTTCCACTTCCATTTTTTGAAGCGATTGCGAATGCCCCTAGGTACTGAATTCTGTACAGTTTGTATATATACTACTTGTCATAGAAATAATAATTTTATGAAAAAATATGAATAGAAAATAATTGCTTCCACTTCCATTTTTTGAAGAGATTGCGAATGCCCCTAGGTACTGAATTCTGTACAGTTTGTATACTACTTGTCATAGAAGTATTAATTTTATGACAAAATATGAATAGAAAACTTTGATAAATTTGAATAAGCTGACAAATTCGCTCGACGTGCAACTGTTGCGTAAAGTTGTTTCATTACCAGGGACTACTTTGATCAACGGCTTAGGTGCAAGTGTTATAGAAATCATTGTGGCCACGATACATTCTGTAAAGGGTAGCAGTTTTAGCCATCGCATGGGTCAGGACGGTCCCAATGTGTCGCTTTTCAAGTTATAAGTGAAGTCTAAAATAATTAAAGATTTACATTTCAAATTGAAATATATATATGTACTATAATATGTCAAATATAAACATCAGCCTATAATTAAACACCTCCGTTAATTCGGAGTTCGGATATAGCGATAAAAATTTAATGTTCATCGCAATATCTGAAATCTTGATTTATGACACCTGATTCATGGTTCATGACCATTACACCGAGTATATTGTGTCGGTCGTTTTTAGCCCTAAACTAAACTAAATTTTACGTCCCCTTGGAAGATAGCCTGATCTCTGAGGTTTCGTGCCCACCCGCTCGCCTTTCCCCATCTCCGCGTGGCAAAATTGATAGGATAATTTTGGCAAACATAGGAAAAATCGAGGGAAAATGAGCAAAAATTGGACGAGATCGAAAAAAATTCGAAAAAATTTGCAAAGGTTTGAGGAAAATTGGTATGAGTGCCAAAAAATTTTGAAAATTAATTTGGAAACTTTATCCTCCGCTGACAACCTCCGCCTGCCGAAGCAAACCCTACCCACCTGCGAATTCAGACCTCACCCATGTACCGATAATCAGGAATACGGAGTTCTTATCTGAAATTTATCCTCCCCTGACAGCCTCCCCCTGCCGAAGCAAACCCTACCCACCTGCGAATTCAGACCTCACCCATGTACCGATAATCAGGAATACTGAGTTCTTATCTGAAATTTATCCTCCCCTGACAGCCTTTCCCTGCCGAAGCAAACCCTACCCACCTGGGAGATCAGACCTCACCCATGTACCGATAATCAGTTTGAAATTAAACACACCCGTTAATACGGAGTTCTTATCTGTAATGAACCTAATCAAATTTATATGGCGTAGATATAGATCAAACAAGTTTTTTTGTGGTGAAAATGTGTGAAGAGATGAACCTAGTAATCCAAGAATCAAAATCATCCAGTTGCATTAAGAATTTAAATGCATTAAATTTAAGATTATGAGGTTTAAATTAAGTACTCCGACTTATTTTTAATACTATAAATCTAAAACATGGAATGTATCTTATCCGCTAGCTCCTTGAAACTCGCTAGTAGATTTAAACTATGTGAATTATATACATTGAAATCGGTTAACGCAGTATACCGGCACGCATCACCGACCATACCGGCATAATAGATTAGGTATATATCATTCGTGCTCACAGGGGAGAGGGGATTGTCTCTCCCTAAGCATCAGACCCCTCCATCTCAGTGCGTAACATATTCTTCCTCTTAAAGGTAGCCTGATTCCCTGAAGCTCCGAACCGCCTTCTCTCCGCGCACTAAACGCGCGCGGTCAAAGATCTGACAAAAAACAGGCTAAAATTTTGGCAGAAATTGGGGAAACGGACACAAATCAGGAGAGATATGCAAATACCGGGCGATAATGTGCAAATTTTCGGAAAATTTTCACTTCCAGAAATCTCGAAAGTTTATACCCCTGACGACCTTTCCCTAACCCACCTACCCTCCAACGAGCTAGTCCACCCCCTCGAAGCGCTTGAAATTTTATCATTGCATGCGATCGTAGAATGGCACATGCAAGTGAAATTATTGTCAGTATCTTCAGTGCAAACAGGGCTTGGAGAAACCGCTCATTCCGGGCCAAAATCTGGTCGGAGTAAAATGTTATCATTTATATCCTAGTGGGTTCAAATTTTTACCATTTACGCTGAAAAGAGTCAACTTTACCCAGTAGCAATGATATAAACCGATTAATCCATTCACGAGATCATAATAATGTGTGAAAACCGCCAACACTTTGCATTCTCAGTTGTAACTTATAACTTCGGATTGACCGGTACATTTTGGTTTAACGGTCCATAGCGTTTTTAAGATAGAAAGCATACAAAATACATATACAAAACAACCTTGTCTGTGCTTTTTGTGAAATGTAGTGTAAATTTTGCTTGAGTTAAGACAAATGTTCACGGTGCAAGGGTACATTGGTCCTATGCTAAAACTCGAATGCAGTTGTTGACTAAGTAATGTATCCACCGTTTACTGCAGCATCACCAAACAAAACCCAACATATAAATGCAAAATTACATGTATTTTGCAATTTCACGTTTCGAATGAACCGATATATATAACATAAAGTTTCAGCATGGCTTCAGCAGCTTCAGACCATTTACTGCTCCCAAAAACGTATGATTAAATGTTCAGAAATTTTAGTGTTTGGACCAAGTAACAACTCACAGAATTTCCCAGTTTTACTTTGCATAGATGAGTATCGCAATTATTTATGAATTAATGGCATTGCTAACCCAACGGTATCGGCGCAGCATCTAGTATTAAATTTTAGGAAAGCATTTTCATAACAATAAATTTATACATATATACTTTTATAAGTATATTGAGATGTCTTGTATATATAATATTTCGTTGATATTTTGACAAGATTTTGTTACAGAACTTGAATCGTACCAAAACCAGATCTCGAAACTTGAGGAAAACAAAATGGAACTATTTCGTGTGGCGAGCAAAGTTGTTTCACGACTGATTCGAACGGCTCAATGCTAATTTGAAATAGCCTGACAATCGTCATCGGATAACTATAATTTATTGGTCATGGAGTTTTGAGAACGAAAATGGACACAATTTTAAAAATTACTAAAAATTATAGTTGAAAGGCATTAACTTGTGTTTTTCCTTTCAAAATTTATAAAATTAAATCAAATTTGACTAATGTAACATGCTACAAAAGTTTGAGCCGTATTTTCAGTTTTAAATTTACCCTAAATCACAAAAAATGCTGTCAAATTTAGATCAAATTTAGGTCAATTTTTTTGCTGAAATTTTGGGATCTAATTTTGAGCAAAAAGCTTGAGCGTAATGTAGGACTTTTTAAAGTTGCATTCTAGTAGCTACTATATAATAATGTTTTTTCTAATTTTGGCAGCTAATTTTTTTTCGCAAAGCTTTCGTGTGATAAACTGTGCAGACAATGTTAAATCCAACGACTAAAATCCGCTAACACGAGTACCTATAGAAGCGCAAAATATCTGGAATTGTGCGAGCAAATTTTATTCAACCGCTTACGTCATGAGTTAATGTTTTATTTCTACTAACAACCCTGTCGATGGGACGGCGATTCGAACCTGAGCCGTTTGCGTTAAAGCTGCAGTCGATGACCTTTGAACTACGCCGACGCTAGTGCTCGGATGACTAAGGCAACGCGACAACGCGATCGAATAGCATTACCTTACGAAACGAACCCCAAACGAATACCCAAACCAATAGCCAAACTAAGATTACGCAACGAACTGAGTTGATGCACTTTTTCGTTTTGTATTAAGTTGCACCGGAACAACGTCACACGCGTTACAGGAGGGTCAAACAAATAGTAGATTTGGCAAATCAAGGTATAAAATACGGAATTATACAACTCAGTTTAAGGATCGATAATAGAACCATGGTACAGTTTAAATTTGAATATATATAGATATAAACAATGTCACCACTTTGCGGTACTTATGATATATATATTTAGGTACAGAGCGATTTAGAAATAGTACAACCTTAACAACTAACCGTTTTTATATTTTAGTTCATGCTTTGTCTCATAAGCTCCGATTAATTTTATTATCTAATATGATCGGTCAATGTAATAACCTTTAAGCTAATCTTTAGTTCTAAAGCTAGTTGATTTATTATTTAATACTCTTAGTAAGAAACCAAAACCAAACATTTCTAATCCATTTTAGTCACCGGCACACAATGGCTTTTAATAGAGCATCCGTAAAATGCTATCCTATAAATTGTTCATTCATAGTAATACAAATATTTTCCTTTGTCCACAGTTACACTTTGTACTGTTTAGGGTACATTTTATTACTAATATCTGTTATATATAGTAATAAAAATAGATTCATAATATTTGGCTTTTATGACATGTTCTTTAGATTTCAGACCCGTTGCTGTTTCCATTATAAATTCTCCTCTGACAAAAGAAATATGATTGGTTTACGTTTTATATAGTAGTTCATTTTCGAACGAAGATACCTTATTAAAACTGCGTATGAGAAGAAATATTACACTAATAATTTACACCCTTTGCACAAATAAGTACACATAGTTTGTTCTGTTCCGACTTATATATTAAATACTTCGCTGAAACAACTGGTTTTGAAACAAGATCATATATCTGAAATGAAGATTCCTGCTGTAAACAGTGGGGTCGTTCCGATTTCCGTTTCCGTCAACTTTTCTGCCCCTACGAGGTTCAGAGTGGTAAACGGAGCCACACGTGGCGTCCTCGCAATTGGTCATTTTCGCACGTATAAGTAATATATACGTATATGTAAGGTCCAGTGGCTCAAAGCGATAGAGCGTTGTACTCTCGACCGTTAGGGTGCGTGTTCGAACCCGGACCAGTGTGACAAATCCTTCCATATCTCCGGACTCGGTGAATTGAGTAGCATACGTGTGAAAATGACCGCTTGCAAGGACACCACTTGTGGCTTCAGTTACCACTCTGGACCTCGTATGAGCTGAAAAGTTGGGAATCGGAGATCGGCATCGCATATATATTTCATGAACGTAAAACAAAGATGTTTAAACTGGCTTTTTCGAGTTAGAGAGATATGCGGTCTAGATGTTTATGACGTTCACAGTTCCTCCCGTGCAAAAAAATCTATGAACCCACCGCCATGTAACCCATCGTAAAATTTTAGGCTCTTTCTGGATAAATTGGTTAACCCCGTAAACCTCTAAAATAACACAAAAATTTAAAATTTGTTTTATAAAATTCTACTCCGAATGTAAAAAATATGTTACCGTGAATAAATAGGTAATGGTAACGTATCTGAGGCAATTTATCAACTATTTTAACGCTTTACGGTAAACCGACACAAATTTTAACAATTTTAAAAATTAGAATGTCTCACTTTCACCAAGGTTATGAGCCTAGTAGCATAGCAAAATTATAAATTTATCAGTGTCCTGGTAGTTATTGCTTTTCAAACATAGTAATATATACTCAACCTGAAGTCAGATATCTATTAATAGAGGTTCCCATAGTTCTGTCTATATGTTTATATTTCAGAACCGAAATAAATTTAACTTATGGACTATAAATGCACCTGTTATCTCGTGGTTTCCTCCACAGTTTGAGTCTATTTTAGAGCCTAAGTATACCCTGGGACATTCTAGGACAGAGAGACCTCATCAATGGTTTATAATCCACGCATCCAAGGCTATGGGAACCGACGTAACAACATTGTTCACATTAAATTGCTTTTCATTGGTAATATGTTGATCTGTTTAACTCTTTACCACATTAGTGTGCATTTCGTATAAAGCTGAACAAACTTTTGCGCCGCAGCGGATTGAACCCGGATGGTCTGGGTAGAAGATAGCCACGACGCTATCTAGGAGCTGTTGCTAGGTTCTTTAAGAAACCTTGACAAAGCGGGCGAATAAAATCGCTTATGCAAACACGAGCCCCACGACAAACGAGATAAATGCATCGCGTTGAAGTGTACGCAGTTACAAATGTGTGACTCTATGATACGAGAAAGGATTACCTTTCTGTACGATATGAGCCATTGCATTTGCCAGATCAAAACAGGATCGCAATCGGTATCTCATTTCATGCATATTTGAAGTTTGTTCAACCCATGACGAACAAAACATAAAGAACACTCCAGGAGTTGGTACATTATACTCGAATAATATCACCCAGGGTAGAAGAGAAATAAGTTAATCCTTTCATACCCACTACATCGAAATGGACCTAATGCATATTGTGAGTCGTTGTATGATTACACGAGCATTTGTTAGCTTTGTTTATTACTATCGGACTCTAGAGCCTATTTTTAGCAAAACAGCGAATGTTTTCTTTACATATTTTAGCGATTAGATGTGTACAAACAAAGCTGTTTTATCTACGGACTAAAAATGTGAGATGTTTACAATTTTTAAGTACGAACGGAATTTGACCCTGAAATAACGCACGTTTACAGCTTCACAATATCTTGATGGCTAGTACAGGATTCTGGTGTTATTTTAGTAAATCCTCAAACTTTATACAAAATTATAGTCTTCGGATTTTTTTCCTAGTTTCACCCTTATTATAATTGGGCCGTAACCCTATTTAAAATGCCAAATAGTCCTGTACGTTGCGTTTAGTTTGCTTCAAATACTGCACTAAACTACTGAACTGACTTATTCGCGGACTTGTGTTATTAGATAAAGTGTTAAGTAGAACAGAACAGAACAACAGACCAACGCAATGTGGGGTTGTTTGAGGATATACATATTTTCAAAAATTTTAGAAAAAAAACTCGCTAACAGAACGACAAGAACGAAATACGCCCATTTGTTTCGGATAATCTATTTGATACTATATATTTAAATTATTATTATTTACTTAATTTATTTATATATTCGTTGGCGAAAAGTGGAGCTGGGGTACGGATATTTTTTCCGATTCGCTCAGCTATTTCAACGCTCCTTGTATTTTGATTTTTCCGCTCTGGAAAATAAAAGACTTAATAATTATTGTTTAGAAATTGCCATGAAGCAGTATCTTTATGGCTTAGGCTTGTTTAAACTTATATATATATAAGGTAACAATACCAGGATATAACACGTAAAATGCATATGTTTATTCATGTAAAATTTTGGAAACAAGGTTTCAAAATTTAAGTTAATGTTCACTACGCGTTTCGGAAATACGTTTTAACGCTAATACCACTGTATCACAGGTTTTTGTAACTATAACCGTTATAATAGCCCCAAGTAGATATGCAGACTGCCAAAGTATAAAGGAAAGTACTCAAAGAGCTATATATCATAATCTAGTTTCTTAAGTTGAACAAAGCGAATAGATTTTCAAAAAATATATCTTGTTACCAATGTAAGCTTGAAAGCTTGATTATGTTATGCTTTTTATATCAGAGACTACATCATGATACAGGTTTGTTTACTATATTAAAAACGTTTAGCTGACATGGAATATAATACTTTGATGTGTGGAAATTTTTGAATGCCGACGTCAGACATAGTTACTCACCCACAATAAAAATTAATTTTATTTGTTTTATAATTATACAAAATTTAAAAAACTTTAATGAATTTTAAGATACAAATCTTAAGCCGAAAAATAATTTTGTCGACGCTATTTTAACCACTATATATACAGCATACATGTTTATAGGAAGTATTACCTCCTGAGGTGTCGGTCTACGCTTTGTTGGCGCCGTTCCTAAGTACTCCTAACTCCTCTCACACAGGTCATCCTCCCCCCGCGGCGGCGGTGGGACCGAACACATAGGTACCGAAGTGCCGCACCCGACACTACCCCTACACCGGAGGGCTCATCCTCATTGGAGACTGGGAGGCCGAAATGAAGGTCATCGGCTCAACTGCTGGCCCAAGGCTTAACGGCTGTGCGACGGCGAGAAGTTTCTCTTCTTATACGATATTAATTTATCAGTAAATTATTCTTCATCATTTGTTCGAAAAGTTGCTGGATTTGCATATGGAGGTTTTGCACTGCGTGCAATACAACGACTAAAGTACCGTTAAAAATTGCACATTTCGTATATTTTAAACCCCTGTAACTGACAGGTATTAATGCTGAACAACTGCCATTTTGTGTATTGATACTAATAATTCCTACATAGAATAAGACTTTAAACAAACCTAATATTTTGGCAGTGGGCATATGTTTTGTACCTATTTAACGGCTAGAGTTCTGAAAAAACATGTGTTACAGTGTATCTAGATCTTATTCCTGAACGAGGATATTTGACAATGCGCTATGCATACATTTGGCTATATAGTAAAGTGACGGCATCTTATAGCTGGCTTGGCCATGTGCTGCGCATGAAACCTGGCCGGTTCATTGAGATGGTAATGCTTTTTTTCACCACTTATCGATTGGAAGCTACCAATAGGAAGAATAGAAGAGCTGTTGGAGTGCGCTTTCGGTAACATTCCATTACGTAGATGGTCATGCGGCACTTTCTCTGTGATGATGTCCGTGGCTGCCGATTGTGACGAGTGGATGAGCCGAGTTCTGATGGTGATGGCGCCACTCATCGGCGGGGTTCGGCAAGATATATGTGCAGAGACACGAACAATGTAGAATCTGAGCCTAAGGCCATTGATACTTTTAGGGGCAGAATTGAAATGTTTGCTATGTCGTTCTCGATAAACTAAGCGTAAAATTTAACCTTAGCGAAGGTCCCTATATGAACCTCATAGGGTAAACGTGTCTAAGCTCGACAATTTTTAGCCTTATCATATGTATAGCATTTAAACCATTGTGCATAAGCTCGACACTTATTGCCTAGAAAGTCGACGCTCTGTTTGCAATCTCGACACTTCTAATGCTATACATTTTGGAATCGAAAAATAAAACACACATCAAGATCTTTAAAAATGCAGAAATAAGCACTCTAGAGCTTCCCGATTTAACGGAGAAATATTTCTCGGAACCACAAGATTGATATCTTAAATTTTTATGTCAATGCCAAATCTGAACATGGCGGCAAATATTAGTCAGAAGTACGTTTGAGACTCAAGATATCATATACAGAAATAATGTCGGCGAAATTACAGGTTGATAGTTTTTATATATCAATACAAGTAATCTATACGAGTTTACTTCGTCGAAGCATCTGTGATAGAAGTATGTTACTTTTGCACATTTCTCTTCGTGGTCTCAATTGCAACACTCTGTACATTAAAGCCAATTTTCCCCGCTTCTATCCTTAGTCTAAAATACCCCACAATATCTACATTTCAAGTCCCGATTTTGTGATTGTTTCTGATTCACGATACCACAAGTAGATGCCTGAATAAACTTAAGATGACCCCGCCAACCATCCTATTTTGGCATTACCGAGATCGAATCGTAAACGCTTGCTACGGAAAAAAGGCTTAATGGCATACGGTTTTTCGCTAACCGAAAATTGGCAAAATCAAATTCAAGTTCCAGATATTGGACCTTGTTTTCGAACAGAATTTCGGGGATTTCAATTTGCAGAAATTCTGTCCCCTAATGCATTACCATTGAAATTTGGATTATTCAGTGTTCGCAAAACAATTTTAATGCAAACATGACGTCATACTCAAATCGACAAATTTTCGTTCTCAAAAATTTGGGTAAATTTATTTGAATTTTCGCGAAGACAAAATGAAATGGTCAGATTTCAATCGCGAGCATTGTGTTCGCGAACAGTTATTTATTACGAACATTAAGCAGGATTTCAATTGACCAAAACGCGTTCCGTAACAAATTTTATGCAAAAATAACAAAATAGTATTGTTGGCGGGGTCGCCTTAAGTTTACTTGCGCAAGATGGTTTGTCCGGCGTTGTGTTCAGCACACTAATAGCTTCGCGCATTCGTTCTAATGTTGAGTTGCAGCCAACAGGTACAACCAAATCAGCGAAGCCAATCGACTGTAATGGACTCACAATCGACTGTTGCCCAAAAGAGATGACGGGTGGGCATGGCGCAATAGGGTTGCAAAGGTACCGTCGTTATAATCAACATCGAAATCTTCGTATTGATCCAAAGAGTAATCGAGTACAGTATTCCCGGGTGGAGGCAATCTCAATCCTTGAGCATCGATAGCGACGTAGTTTTCTTCAGCGTTGAAATTGAACGCGTCTTCTGGAATCGGCTGCGGAGTAGGAGAAGTCAGATGATCGGCTAATTGGTGACCCTCGTTTATCCTGGCTTGATCTGATTCAAACAGAGCCTGAGAAATTATGTACGAAAACAGCGCCTACGGCAGTCGGATTGAACCGATAAATCCCAATTTTCACGAACGCGTTGACAATGTTGTCCAGGCGTTGTTTAATGGCTCCCCATGCCTTGCGAAATGCCAATCCTAAAGACGATCTGTCCAAGATTTTCGAGTTGTTTCTCTGGGCAAACACATTCACGTGCTGTTCCCAGGTTTTTTGAAGGTGGAAAACACACCCATATCAAGAGGTTGCAATTTGTTGGAGGTGTGGAACAGAATCGGGAACAGCTTAACACAGTTGGTTTGTTCCAAGTGCCAAAGCTGAGGATTGTTGTATGACAAATGCCCTTCAATTATAATGTGTCATATTGTCCGTCAGGAATAGCGTCGCGAAAAACGAGGAAAATATCCTTAAACCAGTGAAAGAAAAGGTCCTTATCTATCCATCCGCTCATAGAAAAAGCCCTGTCCGTGCACACAAATATACCTACTTTGTGTTCCTCCAAACCTCTTTTACCATTGAAAATAACCTTGGGAGGGACCTGGCGGCATAAACACAAACAACTACAGTTGTCGCAGACCCCCTTTAGGCTATTATTGAGACGGATTTCACACCACGCTTTGCCAGCAGGTTTTTTTTCTATCAGGGACCGTAGTAATACCTGTTTCCTCCACGTTGTAAACCCGCTGTGGATCGCCTCTGTTGTACTTAGTGAGCACACCGTCTAAACTGGTAAAGTGACGAGTGATCCGATCTTTATACATTGCCAGTGCTATGTCGATTGACAGGTTTTCAGCGCAGCGAACAAAAACTTGAGGATGACGGCTTTTGAAACCAGACCACCAAGTCCACACAGTGGCGGGGAAGGGGGTTGGTTGTTACCGTCCCAAGGTATAGCAATAAATAAATGAGCAAAAAGCTATTCAACCTCTAGAAATATTGATTTGGCTTCGGGTTTTTGTGGTTTTGTTTTAGTGATGTGAGTTTATCAACCAACGGTCAGAGCGGAGCGTCCAATTAAACCTTAGTTCCAATAAACATAAAGTGTCGACCTTGGAAATAAATGTAAAAACTTTGCATTTTCCACTGAATATTATTAAAAAATGTAAAACTATACTAACGAAAAATTATTTCTTTGTATCATCATGCGATCTAAGAACTATCCAATAAAATAAATATAGGCTGTACACGGGACAACGATTGACCAATCAGTCAAAACTGTTCGATCGCTATTATACGAGCTTTTTGCCTCAATGGTATGTATCCATATTTATTTAGAGAAACCTGGGAACGTGGTTAAAATTAAGAGTGTCGAGCTTAGACATGTTTCGCCAATATACTAAGACTAAGTTGTGGAGTTGCGGCCCCCGAAACACCACCCTAAGCAGTTCTCTTTTCCAACGATATAATACTATGTGCCATGGAATGTGCGGAAAGCTAACAAAAACCCAATACGCAAACAGAAACATACTAGTTTTTTTCACTTCTGGGGAATAGAACAAACAGATTGTTCTCTGTTCTTTGTTTACGGATTAAGGACGATCCCCTTGTTCCTGGGGTTCTGAATCTGTATTTGAACCATATATAGTTTATATATATATATTTGTCATCGAAATTTCTCCGAAATCCCGTTTGGCTGAGAAAGCTATCTTCGTGAATGATAGATAGTAAAACGTTGTTTACGAAGCAGAGTGGCCTATATTAGGGATTGATTCGAACTTGACGTACAGCAATTTTAGTCAGTTAGCTCAACAGATTCGAAAACACTGGGCATCAGTTCCTAACTGCCGCAGCTTCGTGCATTACTTTTGTGCGTGGTTTATAAGATACATGCCTCCACTGAACATGTCAGATAATAAGCTGTTAATAGTGTTACTTACACTGCGGTTGTCGTTAATGAAATTTTGATTCTGTTGTCGGCAACTATTCTTTAAGGCTATATAGCTAGCTAGTATATATCAAATATTTCAGAAATTGACGCAACTCATTGTTGCTGGATATTTATAAACCTGGCTGGTCTGCTGAATTTCAGCGACTATCTACTTTACCCATTGAAATCTGATGCTCTTAGTGTGTACTTGTACGATGATGTGGTCATCACAAATCAGGTACGTTCGTCAGTGAAGGTTCACAAAGTTTATCTCGGGCCTCACCCACGGAACCATAATTGTTACCAAAACAAAGAGCCTAGAGGTAGCAAAATTCCAAAGAAGCGAATACTGCATTGGGATGCACCTCTTAAATTCTTGCGGACAACCCGCTTACACCATCGCATAAGATAAAGAATTTGAGTATGACATCCTGTCTTACTAAAGTACAAATTTTTAATAAAATCCTGCGGACGCTGTAAGATTAACAACTTGGAACGTTTGTACAAACCAGTTTGATATTTTTGAAACTGTATGTTTTGTTCGGATCTTAAAATTTAAGGAATTTTGTTGAATTGTTCAACAATCTATGCAGTCCTGTGGAGAGTTACGCGAGCCATTTATAACTTTTTAATCTAAGCTTTAACTTTTATCTAATTTCTTAAACTTTTTTAAACAATTTATAGCTAATTAATTTTTTGCTAAATAATACCTAAGATCTAATTTCGAATCGAACTCATCGTATAATAATTGTTGATAGTTTTGTTAAAAATGTACGTAGCTAAGACTCCTCGAAATCTATCAATCTTTTCCATTTTCTACATCACCTTTTTATCATATATGCCAACCTCGGAAGCAATATCTCTTAAGTTTACTTCTTTGTCTTCAAATTTAAACGGCGATACCAACGCGGCAAGTTCTGAGCACTGGTGGAACCCGTCGTGTTTTGCCGCGGACTCTGGCTGTTTTTGCTTTGGACCAATAGCAACATGTCATCGTCGGCTAAGTGAATTCCCGCCCAACGATCAAATGAAGTACGTGATCCCTGGATGGATACGATATATTGATTTGGGTAAAAATTGTGACATTCATCTTGAGCCAAGCATTTTAAAACTTCGAAATCTCCGAGCAATTTATTTCCACCGATCATGCATCCAGAGATCGCATCGTGGCATTTGTTTGGACGGATTTAGTCGAAGACGTTTGCGGGCAATCATTGTAAATGGTCGGGTGTCAACGATGCCGTGTGCGGAAACGACTATGGTAAATATGAATCACACACGAATATTTTCGCTTGAAGCAATAATTTCATAATGCGCGAGTAAACTTAAGGTGACCCCGCCAACCATCCTATTTTGTATTTTCACATAAAATTTGTTGCAGAACGCTTTTTGGTCATTTCAAATCCGGCGTAACACTGTTTGCAAACACAGCGCTCGCTATTGAAATCTGACCATTTTGTGTTCTCGAAAATTCAAGTAAAATTACAGAAATTTTTGAGAACGAAAACTGTCGATTTTATTGTGACGTCATTATTGCATTAAATTTGTTCGCAAACACTGAATAATTCATATTTAAATGGTAATGCATTAGGGGACAGAATTTCTGCAAATTGATATAAACGCAATTCTGTTCAAACACAAAGTCTAATTTTTGGCACTTGAATTTGATTTTGCCAATTTTCGGTTAGCGAAAAACCGAATGAAATTAAGTTTTTTTAGTAACAGGGTTTTGCGATTCGATATCGGTAATGACAAAGTAGGATGGTTGGCGGGGTCACTTTAAGTTTACTCACGCATAATGCCCAATTGGAACTATATATATTTAACCATTAATAGTGTTCTACGGAATCCGATGCAAGCAAAGTATCCCCGATGCTATGCAGTTAAAAGTTATCAAAGTGCTACATATATTGTAGATAGCATAGGTGTCTAAGGTCAGCTAGCTTAAGAGTGTAGATTGATCCGGCGGGAAGGCGAAGTTGAAATTTTGACAACCACAAAAATTTTTCTGAAATAAAAAATTTGGCTAAATTAACTTTTCATTGCTCGAATATTCGCAGGCATTTCGTTGCACCATGGGCTATAACATGTGGATTCGGAAATGTTCGACCCTTTAGAAGTAACACCCTCTATCCCCGCTATGTACACTAGTGCCTACTTAGTTAACGGCTTTTAAACAGTGGAACAAAGGATGTGGGTTACGAAATTATAACGTGAGGATTGGAGCATTAATTTGTGTAGTCATATGCATTTATGAGCACACATTTTTGATATCACAGAAATTTATAATAATTGTTCATGCAACGAGTAGGTCCCCTGTTTAAAATATTCTTTTCTAGTATATATTAATCATTTCTGAAACGTATTAACAATTTGTGTATTTTTGTTCGTGATAAATTTTTTCATATTTATATACAAAAATAGTGCATGATTCGCTAAGTGCGCAAAAGGTAAATAATAGTTATTGTTAAAAACTTAGCCGTTATAATCCACGCATTTTTGGTGTTATCCACTTTCTATAAATTACTTAATTTTATTTCACTTGTGCAAATGTAATCTTATAGCTGTTCAAAATAGTATTTTACTTATCTTGGCAGTAATTTAAAAAATTTTCCAGCTATCCTAAAGTTATTCTACTTCATATAATATAAAGCTTGTTTCCAGCGTTGTTTGCAGCAGCTTTGCGAGTTTCGATCACATAACCTGTTTACCTGATACCACCGACTTGGGATGTTGTTGCTTCGTTCGAAGTTTCTCCAAGAATTACGATTAGCCGCTGCATCGAGTAATACTGGCATCAGATCATTAGTCTCCTTCTCAAAACATACCGAAAAACCGGTGTCGTTTCCAACCGCCAAGATGTGAAGCCATCAGCATTTTCTTTGCAAGGCAATCATTTTTCATTCCAGGACAGCACGACGAACGAACAA
>JASANE010023315.1:0-21095 GCA_030248225.1 Trileptium ribeirensis
ACGTATTGCTGGAAAAGCTACTATAAGAGTGCATTAGGGAAGAGTATGACACTTCCCTGCTCTCTACTGACAGTTTTGAGGGGTCGGTTGAACCGGTAGCTGCTTATAAACCATCCCCCTCACAACTGGGAGTTCGACTTACCCCCTCCCCAACAAACTTATGAGGGGTCCAAGCTGCCCCTCACAAAACGTGGAGGTCTCCGCATGTCGACCCCACCAGAAATGAGTGGTATCAGGAGAAAACGCCAGTCATCAAACACGGGCTAACATTAGTGTCGCACTCTTATCTAATACACGGTTGGTTGTAGCAATTATAGCGTAAAAATAGGTTAATACACATAGTTATTTTATATGTTAACGTGCATTAAGAGTGCTCATAGTACAAATACAAATCATGCGATACAATAAAGCGCATAAAATAAATAAACAACGGAAAATCCACGTCCTGAAATTATTGTTCTAGTACAATTGACGATCAATGTCGGATACGAAGGACTCCACTGCATAACCATTTCTCATTACTGCGTTTGGCCAATAGGTATTGCAATCTTAATTACCTACACGGTAATGTGGCAACTACTGTAAGATGCGTTCAGTGAGCTGGTTAAAATATATGCTAGAATCAATTCTGTTGTTGAATCATTTCTACATGGAATGAGTTCAACTAGAAAAGACGCCACCTTAAATAAAATTGAGTAGAATTTGCTGTCTTTATGCAGAAATAATTCTGCTCATGTTAATTTAAGGTCAAATGTTTAAAACCTGCACTGTTTAAAATGTCGAAAATAGTTTTACTAAGTAAACTCTAGAAATTTCGATTTAAATTACCTTGACATGATTTTACCCAGGTTTATTTTCATAGATTAAATTCCAGAAAAATGAGTGGCAGAATAAAATCTACATACAGAAACGATTGTAGCGTCCTTTTTTGGTATCTTCCTGCACGTATCTTACCGTAGTTGCTTAAACTTAAAATGCTTAAAACTCAGTAATCCACTTATAAAAAATCGTTTTGAATTATTGGAATTTAACACATACTAATCTAACACCGCATTAGGTATAAACGGATTTTTGTACATTTTCGAGTAAATATTTGCATTTAAATGTTTGCCTTCAGAAACTAGGGTTGTTACTACCGCAATACACATGAGTAAAACCGTTTGAGTTGATCTTACTAAGTGTACTAACGAAACGTACCATATTAGTATTACCAAGAGTGCATTAGGGAAGAGTATGGCACTTTCCTGCACTCACATGTTAGCCCGTGTTTGATGATACGGGCGTTTTCGGCCTGACCCTCCCCCAGTTTCTGGGGGGTCGAGATGCCCAAGCCTCCCCAGTTTCTGGGGGTAGCTCGCTCCACCCCCCAGTTTCGTTTGGGGGGGGGGTAGGTCGGACCCCCCTATTTCTGGGGAGGAAGGGTCGGGTCATAAGCAGCGGCACCAGAAATTGGGGGTCCGAGCTACCCCCCTCCAGAAATTGCGGGGTCCCAGCTACCCGCTCCCCAAAAAACTGGGGGGGGGGGAGGTTCAGGCCAAATACGCCCGTATCATCAACCACGGACTAACATGTGAGTGCAGGGAAGTGTCATACTCTTCCCTATAGCACTCTTGATATTACTAACCATTAAGCATACCATATGAATCTTGTGTTGCTGTAATGTGGGGAACCGGCTATTCCAATGAACTACTACAGAAATGGCAATCTGAGTTCGAGAAAATATGAAAGACGGTGCCGAGAATACCCCGATTTTCATAATATTATGTATCATTGCACGAAAAACTTGATATCATCCCAAAAAAGTTGTAATCTCATTTCGAGGTGGACACATAAGATGCATAGATGTATATAATTTTATATCTTTTTTGTTGCAAAATTCAGATTTGAACTATTTGGTTACCTTGTATAAGTAATTTGCTCATGGTGTTGAGAACAGCTGAACCAAATTGGGTCACGCGGTCAGGAGTCTCAACCAGGAAGTAAAAGTCCGTGAAAAGCAAGAAGTAGTCTGTAACACGAATTTGGGATAATTTTGTTCGAAAAATACATTCTGTTTCTCTTCTTTTAGATAAAAGGGGAACCAAGATGAAGTCACCTGATGTACATTACATAAGGACATGGGTACGTTAAAAATTACAAACAGGAATTAGCCATTAATCGGTTATAGTTTGTAATAAATACTGAAGTTTTCGAATGTTTTGCCTTTAAACTTTAAGTTTATATTGGTTTATTTTCCTTTTGGAGCTACTGGGGTGATGTCACCGCCACTAGTAAGCGACTTGTAAAACCATAATAATAGTAAAGCTCCAAACAAGATGTTATTGAAGACGCCAACAAATTGGGATTGATTTTAATACGCGTCCCGAAGTACGACCTTGTTTTACCAGTGCTCCCCCATAGGCTACTATATAGGCAAAATGTTATTGCTAGAATTCCTTGGGCATTGGAATAGTTTATAACTGTGATCGAAATTGCCTTTCCAGAAGTTTAACGCTTTTGCGAGCTTTATCCGCGAAATTTGGATAGCTAGCTTTCCCTGTTTTTTTATTATATCCGGCTTGGCGCGATTTGTGTCTGTTAGTTACATTGTGTATGCTCTCATTTATTAAGGAAATCTGCAACGTTTCAAAACTATTTGGGAAATACAGCTCGAAGTAAATGCAGCCAAAAATGTATTACAGGACACCTTGATGAAGGAATGAAATAGTGGTTTAGAGTGCCGTCCTACCAATGCAGAGGTTAGGCGTTCAAGTCAGTTTGGCACCTATTTTCTCCTTCTTAAATTTTTTGTGTTTTAACAAATACGTGGTGGTCCTAACGTTTAAACGCGTTATCAGACCACTTTAGCACTAATGAAAATTTGGTTCCTTTCATTTAGATTTCTTTTCAATTGATTTCAATGTGGTGAATTGATAAAATGCTGAAATCGTAGGCCGAAATCGAGCCTATGAAGCTTCACTCATATTAACGAGCAGGACTATAGAAGTTCAGCTAACTAGACAACGGGCTTCAGTTTGAATATCTGACCCCAAGATACTAGACTTCAAAGGCATTAACTACCGGTATGCCGGTAAATTTTTTTCAAAAACTTTTATTACCAGTTCCATGTTATTGGTTTTGGCATTCTCTGCAATTGTTCAGAAAGCGCGAACCCAGAAACCCCTTGACACCAAGGACCTGCTGTGTTCGACTGAAAACTGTGTAAAATAAATGCTAAGGTAAAATTCTGCTCAATTTATTCAACGCTAAAAGTTTAAATAGTTAATATATCGCCTGGAACTCTGCTTGTATGGGTTTTACTGATGATAAAAATCATATTTAAACACATTTTCAACTTAATTTTATATGAATTTCCAGTTTAGGAAAAAGATAGTAGACGCTGCGAGGAGACTGTTGGGTTAGCAATGTCATTTCACATGTACCGTAAATATTTATCTTAACTCGGCAACCCTTTCCAAGTAAATATTTGATAACAGCGAAATTGTACTAAATTTTCCAAATGCACAGACTTTCGCCTGGTGAAGAGATTGTTGATGTTATATTTTTTGCAAGCTTTCTATCTAATGGTGTATGTCTATGTTCGTTCCAAATTCTACCAACTAGTCCCAAGTTATAAATAACCGCCACTCAACCGACAAGGTGTTGGTCCAAAACATGATGCGGTTTTGATAACATTATTGTTTCATGAAAGGCTTATTTGGTTTATACCGTTACTACAGATAATTTTATTACTTCAACGTACCTTCAAAAATATTAATGCCTCCTGTTTACCCCGTACTAGGTTATAGAAATTAGGATTGGTGCAAAATATGGGATTTGTTCAACCCCTGCTTGCAAACAAAAGGAGATACAGGCACTGTATTTTTCTTGTATGTGCCATTCTTTGGTCGAATTCAATGGTAAAGAATTTAGAAAAATTTGTCTATCGGGTCTCGAGTTACAGGTATTGCAGTAAACATTGCATTTGATACTGTATATTACAACTAGGCAACGGGATGATCTATCTTTGGATAAATTTATTCAGTAATAAGTTGAAAACTACGTTTTGCTAAATTTATGTTGTTTGATAACTGTTATCTTCGAATCTTCTGTCTGACGTCGATGGCAATTATCAAGGCATACCCCACTCTGAATTAATTCCCACGATAGTATTTGCCCTTAAGTTCAAAAAGGGATTAAACTTTAAATGCTGAATTAATATCTGCATACACCTAGGGTAGACACCCGGCGGTAATAAGAAGAATATTATTATCATTTTTTGTTTCAATTTATTGGGCTTACCAACGGAAGAAAAAGTCACCAATGGAAAATGAATACAGAGATAATCCAAAATTTTACCATGCGAAATGATCCAAGGTGTTGCCGCGCCCGACGGTTATAAGAAGAATATATTATCAGTTTCTTGTTTCAATTGGCTGGGCTTATCGACGGAAGAAAAAATCACTAATGGAAAATTAACACAGAAACAATTCAAAATTTTAACATGCTAAACGAACCAAGGTGTCCTGGTATAGTATCAGGGCAACCAAAAACCTGAAAAATTAAAGCCACGTCTCACAAATTTGGAGAAGCTAGCTGTAGGAATAATCGATTTTTCTAATTTTTTATGAAATACCTTATAAAGCCTCCGAAGTTACTCAACGTAAATTCTAATAGAAGGATCACCCCCTGATGCGCCGGACCTCACCCTCGGGAGCGAGGCGCCAATCCTACTGACATGTTGGCCAGCACCTCATTTGACGCGCTGCAGGGGGCGCCGAAGACACCGCATTCACGCACTCTCCCACCCCCTCCCAAGTCGGCTGATCCCCTTGGGAAACAGAAGCTTAACCCCTTCTTGGGACCTCAGACCTCGTGCATATGCGGTTACTCAGTGAAAAACATACCTTACCAATGACATTTCCTAATTGTAACATTAACAACATTTGACCTGTGTATAAAGCTTAAATTAAATAGTATTAAGTGTAGGACCTATAGCCTATATTGGTGTGACCGTATATAATGTGGCAAAACGTTCTTAAGTATTTTACATATAGTCTATATTTTGTCATGCTGTGAACGTAGTGCTCTATAAGGTGGAAATATTTTTTCAAAGATGGTGGAAATCCAGCGGTCCCAGCTAAGCATGTATGAAAATAGAATGTTTTATTTCAGCTTTTCTCTCTAGCATATAACGTTCCGGATAAATTGTTTAGAGCAATTCGTATATATCATTCTAATCAGACAAGAATCAGCTACTCGTATCTAAAGAAAATATGCAAAACTGATGAAATTACCATGCAACAAGCAAATGTGCAATTCGAATTCGATAAAGACGTTTTAATAAACAAAAGCAATACGTACCGATTGCTTTGACATAGCTAACACGTGGCAAATTGCGCAAAATATTTCCAAACTGAAATGTCATAGCAAGAAGTGCGTTAACGCCGAGCATCGTTCTTGCGGGTATCGATTTGGTTCCAAGGAAAAATGATATCCACGAAATGAATACGGTGAGGTATGTAGGGATGTATGCTTGTAGAATATACCATCCGTAACGGCGTCGAAATGTAAACGTCATTGTTAGTTCGTGCCAATAGCCCGCTGGGTATTCCTATTTATAATGATCCATTAAAAAGACGAAATATTGTAAATATAGAGGAGTGCGCTTATAATGATGCCGCCTTAGGCAACTAAAAAATTCAGTATAAAGACATTTTTACTAAATCCGACTCTGCTTAGCACTTTCCCGCATGAATAATTGTGTATTTCGTACAATCTTTAAAAAACGTTTGAAGCAGCGGCAGATTGAACTCGGATCGTTTTTGTGAGCGCCTTGTACGTTAGCGACTACGTTATTTAGAAGCTGTTGCTTGGTTCCAAGGAAAATCACAAAGCGAGCGAACAAAACGCTGCACGACAAAATCAAATTGCACGTCGCGCCAAAATACACGCTGTCACACACCTTACGATTCTATTCGGGAAAGGGTTAAAGTAGAAACAACTTGGTCTGTGCCGAACGAACATTTTCTATATCGCCATTTTCACTATAAACACATTAAATATAAACACGCTCTACTGTAGCGATAAACCAAATCAATCGGAACTGTTAGATGATCAATCGAGAAAACCTAGATAACAAAATTTTGGTATAAAGTTAAATATGCTATTATGATGAGCGTTTATGTAATAGAAGCAGTAAATCAAGTAGCAAGAAGAACTACAAACTGCACCAAATTAAAGACCTTTAATTATACGTGTCGGTACAGTAGGAGATGTTACTCTATCGCTATTGGTCGGACACCCAAGCTGCGTTTACAACCCCGCTATGAACGCTCCGCAACCTCCTTCTCCCATCTCCCACTCCCTAACCCACTCCCCAAGTCGTCGGACCTTGCGCTTTAATAAATGAAATTTGGAACACCAAAATGTAGAACCAAAGAAAGGATCGGCGAACCTGGTAGCTATGTAATACAAACCAGAAAAACATGTTTCAGAAACGAATGATAATTAACAATTGTATTAAAACTATATTAGACCATCGGTGTCACAACTTTGTCTTGGATACAGGCAAAATCAGGAATATACACAGCCAGGGAACGATAATGGTTGTTTTTAAATGCTCTTCTAGGTTATATTTTAGAAAGCTGGTGATTCGATACCAAAAAAATGGTGTCTTACCTCAAATTAGTACAATAAATTTTATTAGTTCACTTATACATAGTGTTCCGTTAGTACTTAAGTTGTCTGCTAATCGTACACAAGGACTGTACGAAAAGTACTCCAAAATTTGAAGATCCTGCTGCTTTAACGCCATTCTGATTCATGGACATTTTCGCTAGGATAAAATGCAAAATTGAGTAAAGCTGGATCTGTGGTTGATTTGCCACTAGAGTGATCACCCTTATTTTGGCCATCTATCCATTAATTAACCAATGGTTCAGATACCTGTGGTCGCCCAACAAGCCAAAGCACAGCGTTTTCATAAAGATGGGAAAATATTAACAAAAGGGCGTTTTACAATCAAAATTTGGCGACTTAGTGATTATTTTATACTTTACTAACTAAGATAGGTGAGTACAATTTGCCTGGATGCGGTTTACAGAAGTAGCGTGACAGCAAAGACTTGGCTGAACCGTGCAATTATTGAACAATGTTGTCAGCTGACGCTAAAATTATAGACGTTTCGGCTACAAAATGCTGCAAATTGGGACGAATCGCTGCTTTATCTATTTTCCACTGCCTTGAATATGTGAGTTTTGCCGGTATATAAACATATATGCGTTATCACGATTTTCATAGTAGGGGAAGTACGCCAAATATGGACACCTTTTTCAATAACACATGTTGCATAGGGGGTGTTGGTTTCTTAAATTGGACAATAGGATTCCTAATATGAACGCAGGATTCTTAATATGGACTGTCAGAAAATTTGGCAAATACTACCTGAACTGTAGCTCAAAAGATGCTGTTCAAAGCATAATGCGCAATGTAAACAGCCGAAATACCGTATGTGTTCACAAAATTTTAATAAATTCCCGATTAAGCAATAGCAACGACAACAACATAAAGGATTGAAAATTCTGGATACTTGCAAAATAAAGTATAGGTGTGACCTTAAAATACCAGGGTGCAACACTTATGCACATACCAAAGCTGTATCTCTATTGTGATAAAAAAGTTAGTTTAATCTTTATTTCCGCAAAAGTTATGAATTTTGTCCAAAAGTAACAAAAGAGAACATTAACTAACATCGACGACTAATTTGAATCTGTGAAAAAACTACGTCAACTTTTAAGGGTTTATAAGCTTAGAAATTAAACGAAACATACCTGCAGTGTAGCAAGATACATAATTGCAAATAAGCAACCCTCTCAATTTAAGCTGCTATTATCACGTGATGAATTCAGGAATAGGTTCATAGGAAGATTTGTAACACGGCTTAATTATTCACATCATTTAAGCAAGACAAACACAAGAAGTAACGTTTCAGTTGTTTACCAGGACAGGTGTCGTGTTGCCACAGATCACATTCAGAACATTGGATCCAATCCGATGACCCTTTTTCTATTTTGCCGCAAACGAGACATTGATCATACGTATTCAGCAGTGGGCCTTTTGAAATCTCTTTTGATTTCTTTAGCTGTTTACCCATCCCGCGGTGCACACCAGATTTCTTTCCGCAGGCTTCAAGCATTTGCATACTACCATCGCTAGTAAGGTGAGTCCTATTTTGTTGCCAACCATGTGAACCCGAGTTTGTCGACGCAATAACAGGAGACAACTCATCGTCAAAAAGCTCTTGGAAGCTACGATAGCTTCTTACATTTTGACTTGATGCTATAACTTGAACTTCGGGACCCAGCACTAGGACAGTGCTGGGATGAACAGGAGTCAAGGTTGCGTATGTTTGTTGGTCTTGTGATGAGCCACAAGCTGAGTCGCCATTCGCCATATGGGTATGATTCATCAAGGCCCTCGCCGTAAACTTCTTGTTGTGTAAAGAGCCGCCAGCCACCACTCTCGCTCCCTAAAATCATGTCACATCTCACCCTTTCTTGCTGCCGCTGTGATGAGCACGGTGTTGAAGTCATGGGCATATCCACAGACTCGCGGCGCTCGCTCCGAACTTGTGCCACCGCCTGGAATGAAATTACCAGGCCCTAGGCTCACCATATTGATCCTGGCTTGGATGAAATTACTAGCCGTATCATTACCGCCCCAAGAGAATCATCCATGTTGGAAGCAGCTACCTCCTCAGGCTGCTGAACAACATACGACGTCGAAAACGCTTCGTCTGGGACAGCACTGGGATTGAATGGAAATATACCGCAAGCCAGAAATCCCGAAGTTGCGTTGGTAGCAGACTTGTTTGAAGTGTTTGAAAAAAATTTACTTACGTCTTTTATTCCTAGTCTGGCGAAACCCTGATAGCAGATGAGATGCGCTATGCCTTCAGCGCTTGAATGAAGATAAGAATTATGCACATGAATGATGTGGTTTTCTATCCAATTATAGCCTTTGTGATCGATAGGTTCAGGTTATGACACAAAATAAAAGAAATTCTGGGGAGGGGCTACAGTGGACCCTGTCAAGAGATTCGAGGTAAACCAAAAAGCTCAGGGATCGGAGGGTTAATTCATCGTTTTTGCAAATCCTGAAAGTAAAAGGCTATGTTAACACGATAGGCACTACAGATCGTCATAATGATATAGGCTAATAACGTCCTGTTACTATCGTTATAGCAAGCTAATGTTTTAGTTGAAGTAATATACCCAAATGTCCTTAGCCTGCAACTTGTAGATAGTGTCCGTATTAGGAATCCTATGTCTATAATAGGAATCCAAAAATACAGCTGGTGTTCATATTAGGAATACCTACGAAATTTTGGCAAAAATTTGAATTTTGTTAAATAACTCAATAACTTAAGCGGTGACCCTATGTTTTGTTTATACCATTAAAATCTACGGTTTACAAACTTTCGAATAAGCTATCATTTCCCTATGGCGGGCCACTGGGAATTAAAATTCCCTAAACCAAAAAATAAACCTCACACCTACAAATCTATGTTTTTCAAAAGCACATCATAATGCTATTAGTAAAATGTCTATAACTTAACGAAAACAAAACTTTGCTAAACAGAACTTGCGCAGTGGGCGCAAAAAATAGCCAGATATATCAAAAAGTCTCGTTATACCAAAAAGTCGCGCAAAAAGATGCATTTCCTAACTAGTTCCGTAAGGCTGAATGCGAACGTTGTCCATATTAGGCGCCTGTCCATATTTGGCGTACTTCCCCTATTACCTGCTACTGTGCAACGGTCTTTCAAATTTTTTTACTAGTTTTTTGAAACATGCTGTACATATCACAAACATAAAACAAAGTTGGTTTGTATAACAAATATCCCTAATCAATGAATGTAAAACAAGTTTGTAGTAAATCCGTTTACCAAAGCTGCTTTGCAGCATAATTGACCATGTGGAATCTATTATCCTTAAAAACAAAATCTTGCTGTGTAGCAGGAGGTCTAAATAGTCGAACGATTCCAAACAGTAGCTAACGTTCCAAACACGTCAGACCGATCTAATTTCGAGAAACAGAGACAAAATATTTAATATTTATGACATATGGATAGCGATGAAATTTTTTACTCAACCTAAGGCGTTAAAAATAATAAACCATGTATGCGCCATGACATACAAAACATTCAAGCTTATATTTTAGCTCACAAATAAACAAGATTATATGTATTTTAGCATTAGCATCAGAGCAAAACTACAGAATTAGTGGTAGCAACGGCTGCTAAGTAACGACTAATTTGGAGTGTAAAAGAAACTACCCATTATTTGTATGGACATGACATGTTATCGAAAAATGTTTCAGCAAACACAACTGTATTTATAAATATAACATGTATCTAAGGATGTACACTCTGTAGATCAGTAGCCCAATTATGGTGAACAAAAAATTTGAAACGTTCATGGCGTTGCAATATATATATAATCAGATTTCTATACATCATTCTTGGAATCCCATACATTTCAACATTTGGTTTCGTCTAGAATCAGGTTTCGGGTCAGCTTGACTCCAACTTTGAACTTGTTTATAAATATTATGATAAAATGTTATTTATTGAAACAAATTATGTCAAACAATTAGCAAGTATCAATTGGGACATAACGAGAATGAAAACTACATTAAGAGAAACTTACAACTGCTTCTCGTTTTGCAGTACAAAGCATAAGTGTAAAATCTGTAAGTTCAATTTGGCCATTCGCTTTGAGTATAACAATCGGCGGATCACGAAACCATTCCATTCGGACTTCTTCAATATTATAATTGAAACTTTCAAAAGTCAAAGAGAATGAAAACTACATTAAGAGAAACTTACAACTGCTTCTCGTTTTGCAGTACAAAGCATAAGTGTAAAATTTGGATGTTCAATTTGACCATTCGCTTTGAGTATAACAATCGGCGGATCACGAAACCATTTCATTCGGACTTCTTCAATATTATAATTGAAACTTTCAAAAGTCAACGAGAATGAAAACTACATTAAGAGAAACTTACAACTGCTTCTCGTTTTGCAGTACAAAGCATAAGTGTAAAATTTGGAAGTTCAATTTGACCATTCGCTTTGAGTATAACAATCGGCGGATCACGAAACCATTTCATTCGGACTTCTTCAATATTATAATTGAAACTTTCAAAAGTCAACGAGAATGAAAGCTACATTAAGAGAAACTTACAACTGCTTCTCGTTTTGCAGTACAAAGCATAAGTGTAAAATCTGGAAGTTCAATTTGACCATTCGCTTTGAGTATAACAATCGGCGGATCACGAAACCATTCCATTCGAACTTCTTCAATATTATAATTGAAACTTTCAAACGTCAACGAGCATTCCTGAATATCCATTGGAAAATTTTCAAGATTCATTGAACACGGACCTGAAAAAAGTTTAAAATATAAATTATTACTAACATAATTATTGGCGGCACATGTCACAAAAACCTATCATGAACAAAGCTGTAAGCTGAAACTTCAACGGTAAGCAACCAAGAAAAGAACCGAAGCAACAATGAGATGATATGAACACTAGACTACACCCAGATATAGCGGAGGATAGAGCTAAGTCGTTACCCTGTGATCGTAACAAAACTTTTAATTTGTGCAATAACAGAGAAATGGAATAATCTCTTATGCAGCAGAGTAACTATGTTTAATAACGAAAAAGTAGGCGTTTTCTCGCGGTGTTGAAATTTTTCAAAATGCTACTGCAATAGTCATTTTAATTACCTATTCGGGCCAGTTTTTTAACTCAGATTCATCAATCTACCACAGACATACCTGCCAGTTGGCTCGATAATTTCAAATAGACCTACAATTGCTCCATTCGGAGCAGTTTTTAACTCAGATTCATCAATCTGCCACAGACATACCTGCCAGTTTGACTCGATAATTTCAAATAGACCTACAATTGCTCCATTCGGAGCAGTTTTTAACTCAGATTCATCAATCTGCCACAGGAATACCTGCCACTTTGACTCGATAATTTCAAATAGACCTACAATTGCTCCATTCGGAGCAGTTTTTAACTCAGATTCATCAATCTACCATAGGAATACCTGTCAGTTTGACCCGATAATTTGTCCAGAGGGTACCGTTCGGATAGATCATGAGAAAAATATTTCGAAACGGCGACTCGTGTATCGATGCTTCTTTACTATTGATAAAACACGTGTTTGGAGTCCATATTTTGTCGTACATCAAATTGTCAAGCGATATGTTGGTTTTGCATGGATTAAGCGCCTCGTAGCGAAGCCTGGGATCGTGCCATACTTCGTTCATGTACAAATCGATTTCAAAGTCTTGTGTCAACTCCGAAATTGATGAGATTTCTTGGACCCAAACCTGGAATACAAATTGTAGCTTAGCTTGTCTGTCGAATATGATTCGACGCAAATAACTAAGTGCAATAAGTTTGTATGTGCATTTTTCTAACCCACTCTTCAAATATCAAAATATTTGTTGGATGACCTGTAAATTTCTTCAAAGCGTATAAATTATTGCAATTTTGCTGAATTGAACGTCATGACTTGTACTTTTGTTTTTGATATTTGGTCTAAACGTTAAGTGATGAGTTGGGTTATGCATCGTAACGCTGCCTCAATGAGTAAAACCATTCAAATTGCTCCAGTAAATCTTTGAACACAGCTTATAGTTAATGAGCAGTCCACAAAATAATCTAGTTTTGGCATGAGTATTTGAACTCGTAATAGATTGAAACAAACGCTAATAAGAGGTCGCAGTACGAAGCGTAATAACGCTATCCCTTCACAGCAGCGCATAGTTATGACGATGTGAATGGACCAGCTTTACGACGTTTTGCTCCAATCAGTTCATAGCAGCGCATAGTTATGACGACGTGAATGGAGCAGCTTTCCGACGTTTTGCTCCCATCAGTTGTTTTCAACTTTTCTCTGACGTCTAAACAAATATAACGATATGCGTAATATGGTAGTCATCGCTGCAGATTGGTGCAAATGTAACACCTGTCTCGTAAAACCATGATGGGCCCTATATAGCGTCCGAAGATCTTGTGATGAAAGATGTCTTGCTTTGAAGTGGTGATCGAGTACTTCAGGTGCCCATTAGTACAAATGCCCGTGTCTGACAGCGGAAACTGAAAACGAATTGTGCGGTGTCTGATGTTAGTTCTCGACTAGGACAGTACCACCGAGTACAACAAAACAATTTTAGATGAAGGTGTTCCTGGTCGAATATGCATTTTGGGTTCAGAAATATATATATTTTACGTTTTTACACATGGAAAATTTGTTTTGCGATAATAAAACTCTAATTTTGCATAAGATAGGTTTCCTGATCAAAATAAAATATTGGTCACAAGTAATTGCTTACCATTTTGTTTAAAAATGTTTACACATAATTTTTAGACAGGAGCGTTTATTAGTGATCTTTAATTAGACAATGTAAGAAAGGGTAATCCCGGTTTATGCGACTTCTAGGCACGGCTCTGAGCGCATGTATGACCTGCACGGCGAACTCCAATAGAATCAGGTATAATTGGTATAAAACATAGTAAAAATTAAATTATGATTAAATTAAAATATAATAAAAAACTGGAATAAAGTTAGCATGAGTATGACAGCACCTGAATTACAACAATCATATCGTGTGACTTCGGAACTTTCTCTTTGTTATAGGTACTTTCGTTTGCCATTAACAGCGTGTCGATGATATGAGTATCGTTCGCACATGATCCAATTCCATGGGTTCTGGTTGCTGCTGGTTCATCTTGAATTTGATCAGACTGCGAGAATCGACGTCGAGCAATTGATGGCGACAGCAGAAATAAGAAAATCAAACCCGCAAATGAAGGTACTTTAGGAGATTTATGAAACATCATGGAGGAACGCATTTTATCTAACATTTATTAAATCACCAATATTTCCCGAAACTATTCTACAATTTGGTGTAATTTTATTGTTACGAATAGTTTTTGTGTTAGATTTGCGCATCTGGCTGAAACAAGCGGAACCTAAAATAATTCCTTTGAAAAAATTGTTACATCAACTAGTAGCGCCTGATTTAGTCGGGTCTTGTTATTACACCAGCTATTACTGTTAGGTTTTACAAATTCCCTCGTTTTCCAATTGCAAGCTTTCGGCGACTTTATTCTGCACATAAATGCTAACTAAAATTATGATGAGAAATCAATAAATGAAGTTAGGCATTTTAATATTCTAACTTATTTCCATAATCATGTGGGCCTTGTAACTATATTATGTGCTTCAGGTTTTCAGATTGCCAGATGTTTCCGAAAACATTTGGTCGTATTATAGCACTGTCGGTAAACTCTCCGTGTCGTTTAATTATAGTATTTAACACGGCTTTTAGAATTTTAACATGCATTTGGAACATTGACACGTTTCGGCAAAATTAGAAACGTCCTTGTTCAGAAAGCCTCAAATGATACAATTATTGCTTGATTGTTATTGAATCTCAGTTTTGAATTAGGCTAATTAAGTCTATCTCCGCTGTAGGCTAACCATTGACCCGTAGGAGTGAACATGACTCGAATTTTCTAGAGCCTTGTCATTTCATGATAAGTGCAAGCTCTTATCATATGCCATGGTTATATGTCATGGATATTCGATTAAATATGGAAACATTGGAACCTTTATCCAGTATAATGCGCAGAAATTACAAAGGCTGCCTAATGTAAAGTGTTTACTATCTGTAGCCTACGTGGTCCTAGGGATGTTAAGTGCCACCGTAGATTACACACAAAGTACGAAAATTTTCACACAAAATACTCCAGTGAGATATGAAAATCTGCTTTATTAGCTTATTCCTGCTTCCTCAATGTGTCACCACTTATAACAAATATCGTTTGTTCCTTTCAGTACAATACAACAAATAAAAACTCTACACACATCAAACACATAAACGGCTGGTTGATTGCGCAGCTTCTGAGGCCGACTGAGGCCCTGATCTAACTGCGAACAGCTTAAAGAAATTTTTAAAGCTCAATTTCAAAGACCTCAAAATAAAGCCGGTTCTCAAATGTCCCTAACTCGTTAATTTTTTAATATAACTACTGCCAACAGGATTACAAATTAGACCTGCAAAATTTGGTCCCTAAGTATAACATTAATTATTGCGACAGAGAAACTCTTTTACAAAATTCTCGGAACCCCTAACTCAAAACAATTTTAAGATTTTACACAAAATCCAGCACAAATAAATATACATTTGAGCTAATGTAGCGCTAATACTTAAGGAACCCAAGAGGTATACTCGAATTCGATATGTAACCACACTGTAGCCCTAACACAAATTTTAAAATTTTACATTGTTTTAAATTCTCCTAAACTTAATAATTCCAAGGTCAGAAATGGCGGAGGGGATAAGGTACGTAACTTCTTTAAAGGTTGGGCCGAATGAGTCCAAATTTGGAGTGAAAAATCTATAGCTGGACTAAATTAGATCAACATTAAAACCTGACAAGGACCAGGGTATTCCCTCTGTTCATTTTGGCGCCATTTCTGTGTGTCTAAAGTAAACTCAACCTGGTGGGAACTATAAATTTAACAAAAATACAAGTTTTAAAGATTTGTGCTTGAAATCAACACACAGTACACGCAGTAAATAAATGAAGCAAAACTTATTTTAGCAGTAAAAAAACTATAAGCTTTGTAGACCATGTTACTATTAGTCTTAAATAATGTTTCAATTTTTACGGGACAACCGTTTACATTATTCGCACTACCTGGTGGCCTGCGAAATTATCAAAGAAACAAGGAAAAACAAATGGGCTCATGTGAAGTGAAGTTAAGGGCTACGGTCCGTCGTGTTTGGGGTTCACAACTTAATACGTCCCCGGCTACACATGAGAAATTTGTTCCCAAGGCAATACATCGTTACACATCGTTACAAGTTCATACTTGATGTATGCAAACATTAATTCGTCACTAAATTTTTGATCATTTCCCAGCTTAACAGCAGTTGCTAACGTGGGTATAACATATTTGCAGGATATTTGTGAAAATGGCTATCGGCCAAGGGCCATTACTAGCATATAATGGATATAAAATCGCAGAAATTTATTAAAATGACGTTTGTCATTATTTTTGAATGAATTTGTCACGTTCTAAGACAGCTTTATCATTTTTTTGTTGTAACATCTGATTCGCGGTTGCGATTATAACTATGTACTGAAAGGAACAAACGATATTTGTTATAAGTGGTAACACATTGAGAGAAGTAGGGAATAAGCTAAAAGCAGATTTTCATATCTCACTGGAGTATTTTTGTGTGAAAATTTTCGTACTTTGTATATGTGGGTCTACGGTGGCACTTAACATCCCTAGGGACAACATCTAGGCTACAGATAGTAAACACTTTACATTAGGCAGCTTTTTGATTTCTGCGCATTATCGATAAAGGTTCCAAATGTTCCATATTTAATCGAATGTCCATGGTTAATAACATGGCATATGATAAAGCTTGCACTTATCATGAAATGACAACTATTAGAAAATTCGAGTCATGTTCACCTAGGATAAATAGTAGGCCTACACGAAGAGATAAACTTAATTCACCTAAATTCAAAACTAAATTCAATCAATCAACAAATAATAATTTTCTGACAGAAAGAAACATTCTAATTTATCAAAACCTATCAATGTTCAATCTAATGTAACAAGTGTAACACTATAGATTAAACGACACGGAATAATGTTCTGCCAAATATTTTTGAAACAGTATCGACCCCGATATAAAAGCAAAATATAGTTACAAGGTTCCCACATAATTTATGGAAATAGGATCCAATATTAAATGCCTAACTTTCATTTATTGATTTATTCATCATAATTTTTAGTTAGCAATTTATGTAGATAATCTCAAAACTTCCAATTGGAATTTCCAAAATATTTGTAAAATTTAACGAGATAGTCAGTGTAACAATCTATCAGGCGCTAGCTAGCTAATGTTAACAATTTCAAATATATTTTTAGGTTCAATCTTTTCGCCCAATAAAATCTAACACAAATTATTCGTAACAATAAAATTTACACCAAATTGTACACTATAGTTTCAGAAAATATTTGGTAATTTAATAAAGTGTCGAATAATTTCCCAATATTTTTTCGAAAAATCTATTAGACTACCTTCGTTCGTTTCACCAAAATTCTTCTCTGTCGCCATCGATTCAAAATTCAATCTACAGTATAATACATTCATAACCACTATATTTTTTTTCGAAATTCACCAAAATTCACCAATCTATCATAAACAGTATAATAGCTAAACGAAATTCCCTATAACAAAGAACCGAAGTCACACGATAATTTTGTTGTAATTCAGTGTGTCAATCTACCATGCTAACTTTATTTCCCAGTTTTTTTATTTATTGTTTCATTTAATCATAATTTAATTTTTACTATATTTTTTATACCAAATTATACCTGTATTGGACGGCATAAGTTCAGCCCAGTTGTAGGATAAACAATTACCCTTTTTCTACGTGTCTAGTTGAGATCACTAATAAACGCTCCTGTCTAAAAATTATGTGTAAACATTTTTAAACAAAAATGGTAAACAATTACTTGTGACCAAATAATTTATTTTGATCAGCAAACCTATCTTATGCAAAATTCAAGTTTGTATCGCAAAACAAATTTTCCATGTGTAAGAAACGTAAATATATTATTATTTCAAAGTTCAATGCATATTCAACAGGACACCTTCATCTAGAGATTAGCTTTTGTTGCTCAGTGGTATATCCCTAGTCGAGACTAATTTTGAGTCAGACACCGCACAATTCGTTTTCGCCGCTGTAGGACGCGGGGCCTAATGAGGCCCCTGACCGATCACCAGTTTCAAAGCAACCTTTTTAGTCGCGGAGTCTCGGACGCTATAGGGCCCGTCAGTGGTTACGAGAAGCAGGTGTTATTTGCACCGAGATATTAGCAATAACTACCATATTACGCATATATGGTGTTGTTTCAACATTAGGAAAAAAGTTGAAAACTGATGGGAGTGAAACGTCAAAAACTGCTCCGTCATCAGTCATAAGCTATGCGCTGCTATGAATTGGGTTGGAGCAAAACGTCGTCAACTAGTTCCGCGTCCATAACTATGCGCTGTGTGAAGGGATAGCGTTATTACGCTTCCTACTCGACCTACTATTAGCGTTTGTTTCAATCTATTCGTTCAATCTAGTGCCCAACCTAGATTATTTATCAATCTGTCGTAACTGTGTTGCCCAAATTTACTGGACAGTAAATAGTTTACTCATTAAGATTTACGATGCATAACCCAACTCATCACTTAACGTTTCGACCAAATATCTGGAGACGGAAGTACAAGTAACCAAATTCAGCAAAATTGCAATAATTTGCGCTTTTTGGAAGGAATTACCGTCCGACAAATATTTAAAAAATGCACATCAAACTTCTGGCCTAGTTATTTGCGTGGAATCATATTCGACAGACTAAGCTACAAATTTGTATTCCAGGTTTTGGGTCAAGAAAATTCATCAATTTTCAGAGATTTGAGCACAAGACTTTGAAATCGAATTTGCTGTACATGAACGAAAATGTGGGCACGAATCCCAGGCTCCGCTACGAGGCTTGGTGAAACCAACATATCGCTTGACGATTAATAGAACAAATATGGACTACAAACACGTGTTATCAAATAGTAGAGAAGCATCGATACACCGATTTTTTTTTTTTGAAATATTTTCTAATAATCTATCCAACACTATCCAACAATCTATCAAAATATTTTTTTTTTTATTTCCTATAGTAAATTGATGAATCTAATTTTTTTTTTTCGTGTAACAATCTATTTACTCTATCAAATTCAATAAGTATAATGACAGTATAATGAATATAATTTAGACTACCTAGAATAAAGCCAATTGTACACTATATATTTGATACCTAGAGTCAATCTATTTTTTTTTTTTTTGATAAAATCTAATGTAAACTGTTACCCAATAAACAATCTAATTTATTTGAAATTATCGACCAACTGTACACTATATATCATAATTATAATAAAATCTAATTTAAAAACTGCCCAATAGGTAATTTAATAATTTTTTGAAAATTCAATGCACAATCTATTTTTTCGTTTATTTACTCTAATGTTCTGCCCATCACCTAATGTTCTGCCAATATATTTATATTTTTTGTACACTATCAAAATTCATCTATTTACTCTATCCTCACTATATTTTTGTGAGTGTAGTCTAGTATATTTTTCTAATACATTCTAATGTTACGCGTACACTATATTTTTGTTTTTTGACATGTCGCCCAAATAATTATGTTCATAATAATTTATATTTAGAATTTTTTGTTCAATGAATCTATCAAAATTTTTCAATCAATCTAGCTAAAATGCTCAAAATTCATTTGAAAATTTTCAATTATAATCTCAAAATTCAATGTTCTAATGGTTTCCCAATTGCCCAATATATACTAGACTACCTAAATTCAATTGAACTTCCAGATTTACACTATAGTTTGTCTGCCAAATAAACAGTATAATTTACTCTAATGTAGCATTCATTCTCGAATTTTTTGAAACTTTCATTATAATAAAATCCCCGAAATGTTTCGCATAAAATTCACCAATTGTACACTAAAGCGAATGGTAAATTCAATCTACACTATATTTACTCTAATAAACAGTATAATTTACTCTAATATATTTTTTCGTCTCATTAACTTTTGAAATTTTCAATTATAATCTCAAAATTCCCGAATAAAATGGTTTCATAAATTCCGCCCAATTATACTAAACAATCTATCATCCCAATTTTTTACACTATAGTTTGTACACCGAAACGAGAAGCAGTTTGTAGTCTTAATCTATTTTTCATTCTAATTTTTTGAAAGTTTCCAATTATAAGTATATTTTAGACTACCTAGAATAAATTCCGCAAATATTTATTCGAATCACCAATATATTTACACTATATTTATTTTTTTTTTTTGTAATTTACTCTAATATATTTTTCGTCTATCCAATATATTTGATATTTTTCGTTTCATAATTTTTTCGAATAATAATCTATCATAATATTTATAGACAAGTTCAAAATTCACCCAAAACCTAATTTCTAACAAAACCAATAATTTATAAATTCCCAATAATGTATCAAAGTATCAATTATATTTTTTCGCAACGCCAAATATTTTTTCGTTTTTTTTGTTCACCATAATTGGGCTACTGATCTACAGAGTGTACATCCTTGAGATACATGTTATATTTTATAAATTCAGTTGTGTTTGCTGAAACATTTTTCGATAACATGTCATGTCCATACAAATAATGGGTAGTTTCTTTTACACTCCAATTAGTCATTACTTAGCAGCCGTTGCTACCACTAATTCTGTAGTTTTGCTCTGATGCTAATGCTAAAATACGTATAATCTTGTTTATTTGTGAGCTAAAATATAAGCTTGAATGTTTTGTATGTCATGGCGCATACATGGTTTATTATTTTTAACGCCTTTAGGTTAGTAGAAAGTTCATCGCTATCCATATGTCATAAATATTAAATATTTGTCTCTGTTTCTGGAGTACGAATCGTCTAAATTGTTTTGAACATTAGCTACTGTTTGAATCGTTCGACTGCTATTTAGACCTCCTGCTACACGGCAAGATTTTGTTTTAAGGATAATGGGTCCACATGGTCAATTATGCTGCAAAGCAGCTTTGGTAAAACGGATTTACTCCGAACTTGTTTTACATTCATTTGATTAGGAATATTGTTATACAAACCAACTTTGTTTTATGTTTGTGATATGTACAGCATGTTTCAAAAAACTCATAAAATTTGAAAGACCGTTGCACAGTAGCGGCAATCGGGGAAGTACGCCAAATATGGACAGGCGCCCTAATATGGACAACGTTCGCATTAGGCCTTACGGAACCATTTCAGAAATGCATCTTTTTGCGCGACTTTTTCGTATAACGAGACTTTTTGATATATCTGGCTATTTTTTGCGCCCACTGCGGCAAGTTCTGTTTAGCAAAGTTTTGTTTTAGTTGAAGTAATATACCGATTGG
>JASANE010023316.1:0-22886 GCA_030248225.1 Trileptium ribeirensis
ACTGTTACATATATACACGTTAAAATTTAATCAATTTTTAAGCTGCACATTCTATTTTGTGACACAACAAAAATGAAATACCGATTAAAATCTATTGGAATTTTTTATAAACAACATGCCAGTATCATTCAACGACAAGTTGTACAAAAAAATCGCATTTAACGTCAAAACCATTACTTTGGGCAAAGGGTTACTTGGCATATATGAAACTACTCAAAACTAGGATTCGGCCATGTGAAACTGTAAAAGTTTACAACACTTCCGACATTTCGCCCAGTTTACATTGTATTAAAGATGGGTGTCTATCTATCTTTGTTTGGTCATTCGCAGAACGGTATGTTATGATTCAAGTTGCTTTATATAATCAACATTGTAACGTGTTTTTTTGTTGCTAAGACCTTATTTTCAAAATATAATTTTACTAATCGAATGCCGCCGGCGAAATGTTCTAAATTTTATGTAGCCACGGGGTAAATTTCGTGCAATCGATTTGAATAGGAATAGAGGCGCCTCGATTTGCGAAATCCCAACTACCGTGAAAATTTGAGTAAACTCATTTTATTCAAAAAAGCAAACTAATAGCAGAAACGAAAACTATGGCGTGTGGTTATAGCAGTTTATGTGCAAAAATAGTGCCGAGTTTAGACTAATAAAGTGTCGAGATTAGCCGCATTTACTATATATATTGCGAAATAATACATCACAGTAATTCTCAACTACCGTCCTTTTATATGAGACAACATTTAATTATACAATCCACTCGATGACTTCCAAAACTCAACAATGGCTGACCGAATCAGAGTCTGGAAGGACTCAAATTCTTCATCTGGAATGCGAAATAGCACTCTTGAATAGATTCCAGGTCTTGAAAAACACCTAATTTTTACCGAACAACCCTTTTTGGTCACTGTTTTACCTACATGTCAAATTGTGAATTTTCTTTGCAATATTCATAGCACTGCAACGAATTCACGTAACTAGCTAATCTTAGTTTCCGCCTTTGCTTCAACTAATCTTATCCCAAAAAGAATTGGAAATACTCATTGGAACTTGGAAATGGGAAATACTCATTCATAATTTGTGTTTGTTTGATGTATTTGTTGATTCCGTTTGTTATCGAGAAACTATCCTGAATGTAACATATTTTTATAGAAATACTTTGATTTGGTGCATCACCGGACATATTGCATAAATGACTCGCTACGAATGAAATATAATTGAATGTGTATAAACAGATGCGATTTTACCGTGTAAATAATAACTTATACGTAAAGAATATTAAAACCAATATTTTACTGCATTTTTGTGCGCAACCTGTAATAGTTTGTGCCATTATAACCTTTAGAGGCTGCAGTAAAACGCATGCTATGTCGTTATCGATGCACTAAGCCTAAGCCTTAGTCTTAGCCTAAGATAAGGCCCTTATATGAGCTGTGTACTAAGCCTAAGCCTAAGTGGTCTGGTTCCGCCCCCCGAACCCTCACTCTAAGCTGTTCTTGTTGCTAGCGTTATAAGGCTTGGCCTCTAAAGGTGACATCAGCCATAGTTTGGATCGACATGTTGGTAAAAAACTAAAGCTATTTTTAATCCATTGCCTGGATATATTTATAGTTTTGAGTTCAGAAATTTGATAACAGCTGTGACATGTAATTTGTTCCGGGGCAAATACGGTCTACATGGTCGACTATGAGTGTGACACATAAAAATCCCACTACGCTCGAGCATTACACACTTTCTCTGCGACTGGAAAATCGCAGCCTTACACCTTCCTGGCATGCAATGGGCAACTATAAAAGAGCCCCTGGCAACATACCGGGTAAGGTGCATGTATATAGACATGCTGGTTAGATATATATGTGTGTAGGCAGACATATCATGTGTGACTATAGGAATGGATTATGCTCTAACGGCCTGATCCTCACTCAAACCATATTAACGTGTCTCCCTCACGCCGGAATGAAGATTTGACTATTTTAGCAAATTTACAATAATTCTGAAGTAAAATTTGACAAAACAGCACAACTTATGAGAAAAATTAGGAAAACAGGGACAATTTTGTAGTTTCCTCCTTGGACTACCCACTCCGCACCCAGGTAATCTATCCTTCCCTAAGCCGAAAGACCCAGGCCACCTATGAAATCAAAATCCTGAAGATTGTTTATTTGTAGTTCGACAGCTCTCATGTAATCGTACTTCTGTATCTGTTTAGGAACATAAGCCACCGTTTTAGTTTGATGTAGCTTGCTCCGGCAGGACGACATATCAACCGGTCGTATTAACCATTGGACAAACGCTACAACTAATCTCAGTGGCCCCAAACGAATACGTGCCACAAATTATGACATGAGGGTCCCCAAAGCAATGGCGTGAGGCAGAAATGCGCGAAGTCCGCCGGTTAAAGGGAGGTGATGGCTCCGGCAAGGAAGAGGTGGTCCGCGATGGAAAGGAGGTCTCTTACTAAAGGACCCTCAAGCTGTGGCGTGAGACAAAGGTACGCGAGGTCCGTGGTTTAGGGGAATGATGTAATGGTTCTGACAGAGAAAAGGAGGTCCGCACAGGCGAGAGGATCTCAAGCTCAGGGGGAGTAATCCTCGGGCTCTCTAATGCACTCTTGGTAGAACTTATAGAACATTTTCGAAAGCTGCACACTGAACCCTCAGCTCAAGCGTGATGCCAAGCGGAAATATCAAAGTCACTCCAAAGAACCATTAGTGTAGCGAGGGCTTATTGCTTTACCGTCAATGCTTTACGCTCTTGTAGTGGACAGTAACAAGTACGACCTACAGCGTCTGATCCTATATTTTCTACACTATGCCGTTGATGTTTTGCTCGACAATTCAACAACAAGAAGCTCATAACAGCAGCTGAAACCGATAACAGCGATTATCACAATCCGATCTGCGCCCTATTAACCTGATTAAACGCATCGACGCACCTAAAACCATTACAAGCTTCACACGATTGACGTTGACTTCTGCGCTCTGATAGTTTCAGATACTTCGGTGCCACCACAGCAGCAGACAAAGCTTTCGACCCGCAGGTATGTCCCGCCTGTGCCGATGAAGCGTGAACAAAATGAAGAAGGGTAACGGGCAGCGGCGCAGCAGGCGGGGAGGGAGGCATGGGGACCGGTCCCCTACAAGTTATCGCAGTGGTGGGACTTCAAGAGGTCCCTCCATTTATTAAGATCCAGGATATTATAGATATTATATATTATATATATTTATTACAGAAAAGTGTAATAAGTAGCAGGGGCGCACCAAGACGGAGTGGCGAGGGCTGTGGGGCGCCCCCTTACACTTTTCGGATAAAATCGATAAAAATATGTAGGATTTTTTCCTTATGGTGTCAGAAATTTTCCCTTACGCCCCGCTCCGACATTTTGAGTGCCCACACCTTCCAACAGGGTACTGCGCCTCTGGTAACGGGTGTTTCTTACCATATCGCCATATTCCAGGCAAACTAAAATCCATAGTATACAAATCCCTGAGTGATACACTCCTTGCTATCTATGTTTTAGAACGGTGATCGTCATCCTAGAACACTAAAAGGCCCTCTAGCTTGTTACAGAGACGAAGGCAAACTCCTAGCCCGTGTCTGCAACGGTCATGTAAGACAGTTTTCCGGAATCGCTCCGATCGCTGACAAGTTGTGTCAGAACAGGCTACGTTGCCAGGTTGACACGACCACGGCATTCGAGCCCGGCTGCCGATATTATCGAAGCAAAGATGCGAGCTTGAGGCTCGCGATAAACGATCGAAAGGTCGGCTGAAGAAGGAAATCCATTAGTGCAAATCTTGGATGGGGGCCACATGCTGAAACAAAAAGTCACAAAAAAGAAATTTCCAGCGAAAACTATGGATCAAATTATTAATCATAAGGTCAAAAATTTAAAAATTTAAAGATTTTTTCAGCTCACAATTTATTCACATCCATTTTGATAGACGTATCCACCTGCACGCCTTCTTGTTATTGTTCATAAGACAAAACAAACAATACTCAGTAACGTTTGCTTTAATTAATTGCTATTTGCCCAACGGATTATTATAGTAAGTTTTGTGGGTCTAGCAATGCTGCAACTGACTCCAAACTTCTTTGTCTCTTATCCAATCTCTTAGCTTTTTGCATTAGAAAGCCGCATAATTTCTTTATAAATTAATGATTTGCGTTGAGCTAAACTATATTAATATATACTGTTTACGTTACTTTAGTACCATTAGTAAGCAAATTCCTCCCGCATTTGGGTGGGTGGTTACGAAAATTTGGGGCTTAAAAAAGGCTTGAGTATGGGAAGTTGGGAAATGTATCTTGGGAACCTGATCCTTGGATGCCTATACCAAAACGTTTTGAACCCATGGTACTTAATATTTGGGGGGGGTGAGGGTGCACCCATCATCGGGATCTGCGCTATATGGCTGGCATCGCTTGCTAAACAAATAAATACAATGTAAATCTTATTTTATCGCTGCAAAAATTTCATATTTACAATGTTAAATGACAGTAGTATGAATAGCACTGCATACGTGACGGTTTTATTTCATCATTCTAATGAATGACATCACTGATAAGACATTAATACGTTTGATATAAACACAGCTGTCTGTAGATTTGTTCCTTTGGAAATATATATATTATGTTTCGGAGTTGTATTTGGCCTTATTGTGGCACTCAAATTGGATTATTCCTAGAATTTCCCATCCTAAGGTGCAGGCCGAGTATTCCAGCAAGAAAGAGCCGTACGGTATTTAAACCGTTAATACTTAGTCACATTAATCATTGAGTATTCCGAGGTATCCTGAAGGGTGCACGGGTGTGGTCAGAAACTTCAGCACTGTGGGACATAGGGGGCGCAGGTTAAACAAACCTTCCACACGTATGAACGTCACATTTTAATTATACAGATGATACACTGTCGGGGCACGCCCCACCATGCCCACACCTTGGCTACGCCCCTGGTAGGTACTACAATGCAGATTGTTAATATATAAACAAATTAATACATGCAATTCGGAAGATTATTACACTAAAGGCGTGTTCACACGCTCAACCTTTTTCTCAAATTTTGATCAAAATTTGAGCAAAAAGTTTGAGCGTGTGAACACGCCTTAAGTCTTAGGTAATAGTATGGAGAGCGATACAGGATGTACTCAAGTAATTATATATAGAAACCCTATGGCATTGAATTAACGCTTTTGTACCATACTTGGTCCTGGTCATTATCGTCTGTTTCTCGTGCTGGATTTCATAATTTCATAATGACGTTCTGCGAAAAATGGTTGGGACATGGAAACGACTTTGTGTTTTGTAAAAAAACTGAAACGTATAAATGTAATATAATAAAAATTTGCATAGGGGGGGAGGGTAGCGAACGATATAAACTGATTTCAACCACAGCAGGTGTTTCAGTATAATCTGACATAGTTCTGCTTTTTTACGCTAGCAGCACACATATCTTTGAAATGTACAATGAATAAAAAACACTCCACAGTTAAAATAGCTAATTTTTACCCGAGATTCAAGAACCATGATCATTACATTTGATACCTCACACACGGTGGATAGCAAATTCTGGAGTGGAAGAAAATACCGATAGATATGGAACGACCCCTAAACCTTAATTCATTGTCCACGTTGTTCTCTAACTACTCAGCTATTCATTCAAAATTTTTACTATCAAAACTATTTTATTGATGAACGTGTATAAAACGATGTAAAGTGATATTCAGCTGTAAAACAACCATAATAAAACCGTAACAATGAACCAACATATCAGTCAAGAGTAAGGAAACACTTAAATTGGTCACCTAAGTCCAGACCGTCTTACAACACATTGTCCTAAAACATGTAAAGAAGAACATCCAACTATTATAGCGGTAGGCAGGAAATTCCAGATATTTGAATGAAACCCTATAACAAAAATAATATTTCCTTTGTTTAAGATACGGGTCGCTGTTTAGAGGTTTGATTATTTTGATGCCATTAGTTAGTTTGTAGCAGGGCTTCTGGTTTTAACGTATTAAACACAAATATTTTTAAAAATCATCAAAAATGTGAAATAACTGCAGGAAGTAACATCAGATCAAGACTGCGGTAAATAATTTTCTAGCTGAGTTCGAAACTCGGTTATACTCATGCACTTTGCCTTATCCGACAATGTGCCCATTTTTCGGCTTATTCCCTACATGTGATCACACGAGGTGCCTGCAATGGTTCTTGGGTTTTAGTTTACCAGCTATCAGGTAAACTAATAGGGCTGGAGTAGACATATAGGCGTCGGCGATTGCTACGCTTGCTCAATTTTCATTTATTAGATATTGATAGATAGCACATCCCAGGTAACGTTGGGATACCACCTGAGAATATTGGAAGGAACTCCTATTGTGGTCCTCCGTAAGAGCGGGGTTACTTCAAACACGGCCATATTATCGGATAAGGAAAAGTACATGAGTATGACTGAGTCTCACACCATTCTACAATAACTTATCATGCACTCTTGGTTACAACGATTATTCAAAATATAAAATATATGTATATGTTTGTCGTTGCATTTGCAATTTGACCACCATAAAATAGTAACTTCTTCGCGCATCCAGTATAATTATTGCCTGTCGGCACGTCATAAACAACTGTTTATTATAATTTAACAAGGTTCATGTGATTCGTTATACATTTTGGCTGTACAGAAAACATTGAAAACCCAACGATCATAGCGAATCATCTTGTCTAAACTTCGTACAAAGCTCTTGTTCACAAAGTGTTATATCGCACCTTTGTGCTGTCCAGGTTGCACAGTTTTGCAGTCGAACAGCGTAAAATATTTGTTGCAGCATATTCAAGCGTGTTAAGTTTAACTGTCAGGCTTCACCACCATAAAATTAGATATATATGCAGAGAAATACATATATATACACCTATATATACCCTGTAGGAATTCCAACCATTAATTATGCGTGAGTTAGCTTTAGGTGACTTATTTTATGATTACCGATATCGAATCGCAAACCCTTGTTACAGAAAATGGCTGAATTTCATTTGATTTTTGGTCAGCTGGAAATTGCCAAAATCTAAACCTAGTATTCGAATAGAATTTTGGAGTTTTCAGTTTGCAAATATTCTGTTCCGTAATGTATAATCATTAAAATTTGGATTATTCAGTCTTCGCTGACAGATTTAACGCAAAAGTGACGTCCCAAGCAAATCGATCCTGTAGTTAAGCTCTTGGTGTTCGCAAACAAAAACCGGTTTAACCCAAATTCAACAAATTTTTGTTCTCAATAATTGGTGTAATTTTACTTAAATTTTCACGAACACAAAATGGTTATGCGAGACTACACTTAAGGTGACCCCGCTGAACATCCTATTTTGCGATATCCGGTGTGGAATTCACATCCATTGTTACAGAACAAATAGGAAATTTGATTCCATGGCTCGCACAAACTGGGAGACTTGCAATCAGACAATGCTAGTTCAATAAAGTTGTATAGCTTTAAATAGGATTTGACTGTGCTCACGAACAAATTTAATGTAACTGTGGGATCATATACGCGACGCACTTATTATTTATCAAGGATTGTTCGCGAACAACATTCTTGTTAATTCAAAACCGACAAAATTTTGAGCTGGCGAACAAATGTAACGTTCGCGAACAACAGCTAGCTTTTTCTACCGACTAGTAAAGTTCGGTAACTCAATTTTTTACAAAAATCAAAATAGGATGGTCGGCGGGGTCATCCTATGTTTAGTTGAGCATTAGATTTTAGCACAAAATGTTTGCGAACAATTTTGCGTTAAATTTCAATTGACCAAAAAGCGTTCTGTAAAAATTTTTATTCAAAATTACAAAATAGGATGTTTGCTGGCGTTACCTTAAGTTTACTTGCGAATTTTTTACGGTGTCTTTGGGTGTTTGCAATTTTTAGCCACTATGCTCCGTGGACATATTCAATTTTTTGTATGTATACCTACTAATGTTTATGTAAGTATTATGTTGTTTACTGGCTATCTATTTGTGATGTAATTTGATATTATTATGCTGGCTATTCAATATTAACAGTGACGCTAAAGCCCATTGTCTCAACAGATCATCTAGTTGTATATCAGTGTGCGTGAGTCTTGAATACCGTGTCAATTGTAGGAATGAAATAGAAAATCTCTGCCGTATGAAATCTTTAATAAATTCTGATTTCAACAGTCCGTGAACTGCCATTTGCGCATGCGGATCGATCTGGGCCACATGACTTGTGAGTTTCTAGAGCTGGTCAGATTATCTTATTTTAAGGGAACATAATTATGGACGCTTCTGCTTCACATTACGCCAAATTTTTTAATTAGCTGCTGTTGATTTTAGAGATTATACCGTGGTTAAGCTAGTCATATATAGCGTCTTAATTATCTGGATTAATAATGTCGTACTTGTTAATAAGTCCTGGCAACGATCTTCTATGGACGTACCTTGATCCGTCGATGCACGAAATTTGGAATTCTTTACTTCATCACAAGGAAGACAGGTCAAACGATGATCTAACTTATAGCTCTGCATCTAGCAACCTAAAAAATAATGAAAATATGTCAAATATTAATCTAAAAGACATTCCAAATACTGAAGAATTGTCTAGCAGAGAACTAATACTCGAAGGTAATTCAATTTCAATGTTAAGCGATGTCACATGTGATTCTGAAGATGTGAAGGTTCAGTGCCATAAGCAAAATAGCGAAGCCACTAAGTTGTCAAATATTAACTCCAATGTCAACAATTCTGAACAACTGTCATCAACTCAGAAACAACCGGTTGCTGAAGTCGTGTTGCATTCTGAGCTGACCTCGTCAAACGAATGTGTCCCAACGAAATATCAAGATTCCAGCAGGACAAACGAGATCCAAGAATATCCAAGATCATTGTCATCTAGTCAGCTATCGCATGCCGATGAAGCTAAGCTGCTTCATTCCGTTCTGCCGTTGATAATGACATGGCGACTACAAAAATCAATGACGCTTACCGGCAATGGCAACAATAATCAATATAGTCGACAGCAATGGATGACAATTAAATCAGGAGATAGGTAAAGTAGTGTCTTCATGGCATATTTTGAACATTTCAACTAAACCAACATGGTTTACACCGCTTTAGTAGCAGGGAAATCTGGGTCACTTATACTCAAGAAGTAGTCACTAATATTAATTATTTGTCTAAACGTACCTATATTTATAACATCTCTAAATTACCTGCTAAGTAAGACACATTGCTACTGTTATTAGCAACAAGTGTAATAGCCTTTGGAGCTAAAGACTATTACACTTGCTGCTTTCGAGCATAGGGCTAGTAGTGCAATAAATTCGGGAAAATGAGCTATTTTTGTATAAAATTCACAGCTTTATAGAAAAGAAGCCTTTTACTACATTTGGCTAATTCAAAGCTACGCCGACGCTCCTAAAAGATTATATTCGGGTTTTTTGTATAACATAAACTGTGCATCGGGTAATACAGTTTGCACAATTATTGCATAACTAGGCGGTGAGACATTGTACTATAATTTATTGTTTTTGGTTTTATAAAATTAATAAGGCATAGTCTGGATTCGAGATTCAAATTGATTCCAGTACTAATTTTAACCTTGCTGCGCACATCTTGCAGGAGTTATTGCATTCCATATATAGATATACAGTCAGTAATAAGTCTTTGTCAGTGGAACAACGACCTAAACTGTAATTAGCTCAAATTACGCAAAATTGCTGCAAGTGTGAAAACCTATAATTGTAGGAGTTCAAGATACCTCCGCTTAGACACGCGGATGTTTTGACGGGGGAGATGGGTGCGGCAGGAATTTTCCCATTTTCTACAAATTTTCCTCATAACTTTTTTAATTTTGCTCATAATTGCTAAAATTCTCCAGGGGTTAGGGGATGTAGGCATAAACGTGTGCTGGACCAAAGCGGAGGGAATAAAATATACTTCAAAGAAATCCGATTCTTAGAGCGCAACACTGTTCTCCTTTAGGACACCTATAAATAATATAAATTATATCTAAATATGAAACTTTATATATTCATAAAGAATTTTTCAGGTTACCATCTTTTCTTTAACATTTAATTCGAAATAAATTTATATATCCTTGTTTTTATGTATTTTTTTGTACCATGGCAATTGTAATGATGTACTTCTCGGGCCACGTTTTGGGTGCTAGGACTCATTGATACAACAGGGCAGACAAATTTTTGGTTGGGCTCCCGCCCGACCTGAAAACTTTCTAACGCCACTGGTATTTAGTATTTATTTATTTTCAGCTGTCAGATCATGCTCGTTGATTTTCGAGATCTACTAATGATAGGAATATTCACTAACCAAGCTCAGATGCTATCTAGATGTCAGCTAAAAAACAATTTCGGTTTGATTATTGATACACTGGACCATTTTTTGGGTCCGTTCGCCACCTGTCTGGATAGCGTTCCTGTGGAACAATGGAGGATGTTCAACGAGTTTTTGTGGCCATATCTTTGTCCATCTAAAAATGATGGGTCAAGACATAGTACAAGAACAAGCTCGATCAATTCGTGCGCTGTCGGTAAGTATTGTCTTAGTAAAAAATTCGTACAAGAGTATGACACTCAGCATCACTCATCTACTATAGCTGATGCGATAACGTCGTCATTTTCAATTTATCCCTCCCAATAATAGAAGGGAATGACATTTTGTTCAGCACCTCTCTATGGCCAGGCTGTGTCGACATTTTGTTCAACACTTACTTCGGGCCAGGCTGAGTTGACATTTTGTTTAGCACTTCTCAAGAACTAGGCTAGGTCGACATTTTGTTCAGCACTTACCTCGCGCCAGGCCGAATCGACATTTTGTTCAGCACTTACCTCGGGCCAGGCTGTGTCGACATTTTGTTCAACGATTCTCTAGGGTCAGGCTAAGTCGACATTTTGTTCACACTTACATTGGGTCATGCTGGGTCTTCATTCCGTGCAGCACCTCTCTAGGGACAGGATGGGTGTACATTTTATTCAGCACTTACATCAGGCCAGGCTAGTTCGACATTCCGTCCAGCATTTCTCTAAGGCCAGGATGGGTCTACATTTTGTTCAGCTGTTCAGCGCTTACATCGGGCCAGGCTGGGTCGACAATCCACTCAGCACTTCTCTCGGGCCATGCTGGGTCGACATTCCGTTCAGTACTTCTCTAGAGCCAGGTTGAGTGGACATGTTGTTCAGCACTTATCGCGGGCCAGGCTGTGTCGTCATTTTGTTCAACAATTCTCTAGGGCCAGGCTAAGTCGTCATTTCGTTCAGCACTTGCATTGGGTCAGGCTGGGTCTACATTCCGTTCAGCCTTTCTCTAGAGACAGGATGGGTCTACATTTTGTTCAGCACTTACATCGGGCCAGGTTGAGTCGACATTTTGCAGCTCCGAGTTGTTGTTTAAAACATACAGGGCTATTTGTTATAAGCATGAACGTTTCGGAACGAACGCTTCCATGCATATTCCAAAATATCATATAAGGAACATCCCGCCCACGAGGTGTCATTCAGTTTAGAGTAAATAGTTGTCAAAATTTATAAATTTGACACAGAAATTTAGATGATAAAGTAATGGGAATAACATTTTGTGCGACCGTACAAAATATTTTTTTCCAGTTTTAATGTTTCCGTGATTTTAGGTGTTTAAATCATTTTCTCAATCTCTACGATCCTGCCGTTCAAATTTATATTCATTCTGTGCCAGTGCCATAAAGCGAGCAAAAATATTTTATCATATAAGAAACTAGGAAAGTATATTAGATACAAGATTATGCCAAAATAAACATAATTAAGCATAGAAATTGTGTGCAGTTACAAGCAATGTTTGTGAACTGTCTAGTTTGTAGTTAAGATATCTGGTTGTACAGTATCGTTTCCTAGTCAAGCTGCATGGTTCCCAATATGCCTTCCCACCGGTGCAATGCTGGTAGTAGGCAGCTATGGCGATTCATTGTTGGCTTGACGATGACGAGTAAACGATACTGTAGAATCAGATTGGGTAGCTACAAACAAGTAATTTTGTATAAATACTAAACAAGCAGTTTGAACATCGTAATGTAAATGCTGACATTTGTTTGTACCGACACGATGTTGTTTTACAGTATCGTTAACTCGTCAAGCCATCGATTCACGATCCTTCCACGATGACGACGATGATAGCTTGACAAGTGGTAAAACGATAAACCAACCGAAACGGAAATTCTGCGAACTATGTCGAACAATGCTTGAAAGCGCCACAAACATGGCACGTCACCAAAAAACTTGTCGTCGGGATCGTCGATAACTAACCAATACCGCTTCACCAGGCTACACAATGCCCGCCTGGGCGATAAAAAGTGAAAGAAAGAAGAAGAAGGTAAAACGATATCGTAGAACCAAGTCGCGTACGGTACAAACAAGACTATATATTTAATTGTTATACAAAAAAAATTTGACATCTAAATAAAATTATTTGATGTTAATTATTTTTTATAGCTACACGGTCTGGTTCTACAGTATCGTTTGCACACCATGCCAGCGATGAATCGCCGCAACTGTCACCTACAAGCGTCGCACCGGTGGGTAGATTGAGAAACGCTGGTCATCGTATATACACTTGTCTAAACGCATTTGAAAGTGACTATTCATCGCGTTGCCCGTCACCCTCTTCGTCAATTTTGAAAGGGCCCCCAAACGGACTGCCGTCTTCCATCGACCAACCCCTGGATCGCCCGCTGACCGTATTACTCTCCGAGCTGCAACTCCTACTTGGACCCGAGTGGTTAGCTATTTACGAAAACCAAGCTCTGAAACGGATTGTTTTGATGAATAAAGACACAAATGATATGAAACGATCAAGTAATGCCAACAATTGTACCAATGGCACCAACAAATATTATTGTCAAAGTGGTCATCGTAATAGACCTGGGCCTGAATTAATTCGGAAACTTGGTCAAATTGCAGTAATGCTGAGCCGAAAATTAACCAAGAAACGCAGCGCTGAAATCTCGGCTGATGATAAATCAAACGATGGCATAGCAGCGACGAGGTAATTAATGCATATAATAATGTCTTTCTGTTGTTGAATTTACTTTTTTCTGATGTATTACAATGTAACTCTATAGTTCTTCAGTTATAATCATATTTGTAAAGTATACATAGTTTTGAAGCACCATCATTTTTTCCGCATTATAAGGCATATTTAAATTAAAAAAATTATGTAAAGACATTTTTGTATCTATCTATTATATCAAAACCACAACGGAGTTATAATCAGATTTGTAAAGTATACATAGTTTTGAAGCACCATCATATTTTCCGCATTATAAGGCATATTTAAATTAAAAAAATTATGTAGACATTTTTGTATCTATCTATTATATCAAAACCACAACGGAGTTATAATCAGATTTGTAAAGTATACATAGTTTTGAAGCACCATCATATTTTCCGCATTATAAGGCATATTTAAATTAAAAAAATTATGTAAAGACATTTTTATATCTATCTATTATATCAAAACCACAACGGAGTTATAATCAGATTTGTAAAGTATACATAGTTTTGAAGCACCATCATATTTTCCGCATTGTAAGGCATATTTAAAAAAATTATGTAAAGACATTTTTGTATCTATCTATTATATCAAAACCACAACGGAGTTATAATCAGATTTGTAAAGTATACATAGTTTTGCAGCACCATCATATTTTACGCATTATAAGGCATGTTTAAATTAAAAAAATTATGTAAAGACATTTTTGTATCTATCTGTTATATCAAAACCACAACGGAGTTATAATCAGATTTGTAAAGTATACATAGTTTTGAAGCACCATCATATTTTCCGCATTATAAGGCATGTTTAAATTAAAAAAATTATGTAAAGACATTTTTGTATCTATCTATTATATCAAAACCACAACGGAGTTATAATCAGATTTGTAAAGTATACATAGTTTTGAAGCACCATCATTTTCCGCATTATAAGGCATGTTTAAATTAAAAAAATTATGTAAAGACATTTTTGTATCTATCTATTATATCAAAACCACAACGGAGTTATAATCAGATTTGTAAAGTATACATAGTTTTGAAGCACCATCATATTTTACGCATTATAAGGCATATTTAAATAAAAAAAATTATGTAAAGACATTTTTGTATCTATCTATTATATCAAAACCACATGAACCAGCAACCGATTGAAATGAACTTGACACAATACGATACAAATGTTATACGAAAGAGAAAAACTTAGTATCTTAGTATATATACAGCCGGGTTATATTCGTAGGTTTTAGTTAAGATTTCATTAATTATACTTTGATTCACTATAAATTGTTGCAAAATTTTATCACAATTTACCAAATTCTTAGTTAGTATATATATACCAGTTTAAGTTTTTTTTTTCATTTCTAGACATATTATTTATTGACTAATTCTAGTATGCGCAAATTTTTAATCTGTACGTCCTACGCCATTTTCTACAAAAATAAATATATTCTGGCGTTTTAAGAAGTATAACATTGAAATTACTAAATTTAATTATTCACTTCTGTATCAAATTTCGGAAATGTATCATAAATTGGATCAAAATTTCTTCAGTAATATATCATTACGGATCTTCGGGCCGGTATATATTCATGGATTTAGTGCTACTATATTTTTGGTTCGGACAGTGATATATTTTCCGCTTTCGTCTTCAGGCCTAGCCACCGCCTCACCGACAATGTATTTCGCTATCTTCTGTTCCAAGGACACCACGAAATAGCCCCGGATACATGTACAACTTCGTCAGAAAAATGGTGGCAACCCATCGAAGTTCTATTCATGTTTCTTTCACCCAACCTATTGTTAGTTTGTGCAAGTCCTCTTTATGTTCCCAATTCGAATAGCAACGTAATCGTCGAAGCCTTGGTGTTTCATAGCGAAGTTGTTGGTCTACGAAATCAAGCTGCGGCACGACATCGATCAACAGAAACTAGACGGACTGAACGAATCGCAACTTGGAAGCGCCTTGATATAATTTGTCATCCGATTTTTGAAGCTTTAACAATGAAGCAGGATGACAGCTTTAGAAATAGCCACGCTGATTGTCCGGCTGCTGATTATAGGTAAATTTGCAATTCTTAACTAAAATGCTGAATTTTAAATTATCCACACTTTATTAGGTCATGGAACGTATTTATGTAACGTTTTTAAATTGAAATATGTGAAATCAATTCATTAATATGTAATAAATAATTAAACTAAGTAAATCGTCCTAATTAATTTGTATATTCCCACGTGGTCCATCTTGTATAATTCTTTCATGCCTATTGGATTCAAATGGACCTAACGCACATTGTAAGTCGTTGTGTTTAGTAAGTTTTTGGTATGCTGTACGTTTGCACGCGCGTTGCTATTTGCTAGCGTTCTGAGGATCCTTAAGGAACCGAGCAACAGCGCACGGTTAGCTCAGTTGTTTTCGTACACAACTTTCGCCCGAATGTTCCGCGTTCGATCCCTAGCGCCGGCGTGAGTTTGTGAAATATTGCTGTTATGTAGACGATAATGCTCAGGCAATGACGACCATGTACCTTACAATTTACATTATGCATGCTCAAGGTCCGAAGTCCCAGTGGAAGCAGGCTGGACCCCGGGGACCGTGGGAGAAAGGGCATTGAGGGTGGAGAGTTTTGATGCCTCAGAAGGTAACCACCCAGCCCACTCACTTGCAAACATGTATAATTGCATAAGGTACCTTTGTATTTAGATCATTAGAAACCAAATGGGACTACCTCCAGTCCCAGCGAGACGAACATCTGCTCACTTCGCTAATCGAAAATTCAATTTCAAGTTTAACCGAAAGTATTTTTGATCACTCGCTCGAATCAGTTGACGCATTTGATGCATTTCTTGTCGACTACGAGCGTGCGATGTCGCGATTAATTTACGAACAATTTCGAAATACTCAAGTAGGTACAGGTATATTATACAATTTTTGGCACTTGGGAATTTGCCTTAGGTAAATGTAGACATTAATTCATTTACTATACACACATCATCTTATTCCTTTTTTCAGTTTTGGGGCAAGTGTAAAAGACTTCCAATATGTTGTTTAGAAACGGCTATCGGTGGACAGCCAGACCAGAATTCAAGGATGATAGTTACCGTATAAGTGGACTTAAGCAAAATGTCGATTACCATTTTATTTTTAAATAATTTTGTCCTGTTTTGTCTAAGAGACATGATCTTGTTACCTAGTGACGTTATACACAACGACTCAAAACCAAATATTTTTCAACATCAATAACTTAAGAAAGAATTAGCAAAAGTTCCTGTGTTTTAGCACTATAAGCATTCATGGAAACAGACATTTAGGCTCATATCTGATCTTTCGAATGACCTTAAACTTGCATGAGTTTTCTTTTCATGTTGCAGGTTCGTGTTTACAATGACAAATTCCTGATGGCAATTTTTTTCTTTTAGCCATCACTGCCCAATAACGAATTTGCCAATCAATCTTTAATTCGATCTCTGAATTCAATCGACGCTAAATACAATTTTGATAGCTTCTCTTTCGACCGGCTCTTTCGCGATCTCTCAACTACCGTGAAAATTGGGCTTTATTTAATTATTTAAAAGAAACGTAACAAAATAGTCTGAAACATTTGCAATGTATATATAAAAATCATCGTATTAACCGCCACGAGATACACTTCACAAACAAACGATGGAAACTTGTTTGAATCGACGGCGTTGTTAATTGGGCAAAATAGTAGGAGACTCAACCAGCAGAACATAACATTACTACGTTTCAATTTCTAATTCCAATCTTAGAGTATGGATTGGAAGTTTGGTCTGCTGTTCGGTTTCAAGACATTAAACTGATTGAAAGCTGTCAGCGATATTTTACTCGTTGTCTACCGGGTTACAATTAATGCGGTGCATATGCATTTTTATTATGTAAAATAGTGAAAAGTTTGAAAGTTAACACGAATTCAAACATCTGATCGATAGTGACGAGCAAACAATAACAATTAGGCTCGGCAATCCCCAACAAAATGTTCATCCACGCCTGTTGTGGCTCCCGCCCCAACCGCTCATGCCACATGAATTCGTCACAAAGGGCAGGAATGACTTCACGACAGCCAGCGTACCGGATTTTGTTTACAAAGTACTGTTGTACAGTGAGTGAGCGAACGAGCACAGCAAAACACAGGGCCAACTTCAATAGGTCATATCTCGGGAACCAGGCGTCATGCAGGGAAAGGAGGCCAGATTCGTGATCAGCGCCCCAAATTGCATAAGTGTGCAAATTTTGGGACAATTCCTTGGGGTGTCATTCTGCTTCAGCTCCGCCCATAAAAATATTCATGGCTTTAGTCCAGTTGATGCTACTAAATTTTTTACTCTTGATGATATAAATATGACGTGTGCAAGAGTGCATGCACAAGCATACTTGCTCATATCGAGAATTATCGTCCTGACGCAGGGACCCCTCTCAGGGCGTCGTCCATACCCCCCCTCCCACTAGTGGCCTGGTTCCCTTGAGGCCCGCCCCCCTCCGCCTCGAACACGCACGCACTATTTTACAAAAAATATGCAAAAGCGGGAAAAATGAGAAAAAATTGGGCGAAATAAGAAAAAATTCTAGGATAATTGGGAAAAATTTAGAGGAAAATTAGTAAACTGAGAGTAAAAAATACGAAAATTTGAGTTCAAAAAATTTCAAAACCGTATCCTTTCTTATAACCTGTTATCCCACCGACAGCACGATCATAGCTCCCGCCCGCAAAGCACCCGCTATCCCCACCCTGGAACTTCGAACATCGCCCATGTATGCTGCATAAACTACAACCTACGTGTAAACCGCTGAACACTGAATATCCGTAAATTTTTGTTTTAACGTTGTTCCCGGTCGCAACGTATGATCATCTGAAAAACTTGAATCACAATCACTGAGATTATTTTAATATAATTTAAACAGCCTATCATTTATAGAAAAATGTAAGGGCATGGACCCGAAAAGACGGTAAATTGCCCCCTATTTCAGGTTCTATTCATCAATTTTAATATACTTTGAATTTATATTATTATATGCGTAATTTTTGTCTATAAATGCTGTTGAATAAATTACTGGTACTTCTGCAACAGCGTAATGCAATAAGTTGTTCATCTTTTCTATAAAACTGTAGATATTATACAAAAATTGCTTATGTTCTAGGGTTTAGTGTACTATTGGTTCAACAGTAACTGTGAATAATGTCTGAAGTATATACTGTTTAGCAAAACCTTAAATATTCCGAGTCAATAAGTTTTCATTTCAATTTAAAGAGTAGCTTCAAACGTTTCTTATACTTTTTCTGTGTTAATACTATATAAATCTTTAAGATTTAAAATTTTATGAATTCATTTGGAAGTCTATAGTAACCATTGATATTTTCGACTTTGTATTAAGAAGGATTTTTTTGCTGAGCGAGATTATCTAAGCCTCAGAAAGGATATTACATTTGAAACATTACTATTGCAACAGTTACTATAAAGGGAAACCTAACAATTTTAAACAAAGGAACGGAAATGTCCAAAAAACCATTATATCTTATGAATGACAAAACTTTACTAATGTGAACTTTTAATTTTATTCTTGTAGGTCTGAACATATGAAATTTAGAAAACGATTTTACTATAATTAAATATTGCGTTAGACGTAAAGTTTTAACCGCAGAATGTAGTCATATTATGAAACTTTATCAGAATTTTGTTTTCACATTCTTTCCAGGAATATCGTTTTTCGCATGCTACTCGGGTGCTCGATCGTCTATGCAAACTTCGTACATTACGCCGTTATATCGTGAGTTTGGACCAGAAGCAGCATCGAACAAGTAATCAACAGAATTCGGTTAGTCGCAAACCTTCATCAGAAGCTGCAACTTCAAAATCGCATCAAAACAGGCAGTTACAATCTTCGGTAAAAACTAGGTTCGGCATTTCTTCACAAGATGAATACTATCGCTCTGCGCCAAGGTCCCAAAATGAAGCAGTTACCTATAATTATAATAGCTTAGAAGTCGACCGAAATTATACTAAAAATCTTCGATATATTACCAATTTGCCTATAGTTGCTACAAATTCGAAACATTTATCACCTGTAAGTTATACGAGTAGTAATCCCATCAGCCATGTTCCAAAATCACAAAGTTCTAGCATAAGTAACTACTATAGGCATCAACTGTATCCATCGTTGAACCCGCTTGTTCACCGTTTGGATATTGCGGGTTATTATTTTCTTCATCGACGAAATTTGCTAACACTAAGCGGTGGATGGTTCCCTTATGATCTAACTGAAGATTCACTTTTACACTATATACTAACTGAACTATCTGGTACCGAAACTCGTAATAATTTCTTCATAACCACAAACGACACTTATAGCAAAGGTAAAGAAAAGTTTGGCTCTAGAAAACGTAAGAAACCAATTTCAAATAGCAGTTCAACAAGCTTCACTCAAACATGTTCACCGCATATTACGTTTCGCCTGCTCTCCGGCAACGAAATCTGGCTCGTAATTCTAACCTACAACAACTGTTCTTCAGGAAACAACTCCTCTAGTCGGAGATCCGAACAACAACAAAGTTCTTCACTAAACCAACGCCAAACACTTTCGAGTAAAAAGCGAATCTCAGCCGGGACTGGATTTGACAATGGTGGTGGACCCCCGTACTCAGGCAAACGGGCATTCTTTGACACTTGCTGCAAAGCACTTTGTGAACTGTTGACTTCACGAACATCGCTGGCTACACTTACTCGTAGTTACAGCAGCTCAGGCACTTCCTCGGATTTATTATCAAATAAAATGCCACCATCATTTGACGATGACATTAGTTTGGCGTGCGTATTTCGAACCGGTTGGACCGCAAGCGGAAAACTAATGGATGGTCAGTCTCGACGATGGGGTCAACATATTTATACAACTGTTGAATCGCTAACATGTGGAATATTTTGAGTCAATTTATATACGTATATACAATATACTCTCTATTCCTTGAATAAAATTAAGCTCAGAAGTGAGGCATGCTCAGTCTCGGCGGTGGGGGTCAACATGATTATACAACTGTTGAATAGCTAACATGTGGAATATTTTGAGTCAATTTATATACGAATATACAGTAAACTCTCTATTCCTTGAATAAAGTTAAGCTCAGAAGTGAGGGATGCTCAGTCTCGGCGGTGGGGTCAACATGTTTATACAACTGTTGAATCACTAACATGTGGAATATTTTGAGTCAATTTATATACGTAAAGACAATAAACTCTCTATTCCTTGAATAAAATTATGCTCAGTAGTGAGGGAAGCTCAGTCTCGGCGGTGGGGTCAACATGTTTATACAACTGTTGCATCGCTAACGTATGGAATATTTTGAGTTAATTTATATACGTATATACAATAAACTATTTCATGAATAAAATTAAGCTCAGAAGTGAGGGATGCTCGGTCTCGGCGGTGGGGTCAACATGTTTATACAACTGTTGAATCGCGAACATGTGGAATATTTTGAGTCAATTTATATACGTAAATACAATAAACTCTCTATTCCTTGAACAAAATTAAGCTCAGAAGTGAGGGATGCTCAGTCTCGGCGGTGGAGTCAACATGATTATACAACTGTTGAATCGCTAACATGTGGAATATTTTGAGTCAATTTGTATACGTAAATACAACAAACTCTCTATTCCTTGAATAAAATTAAGCTCAGAAGTGAGGGATGCTCAGTTTCGGCGGCGGGTCAACATGTTTATCTTTTTATTCTGTTTCTCGGAAAATACAGTGTACGGCATAGCTTGTTTATCGCTTATGCAACCTCAAATTGATTTTGGACCAAAAGCTGAAAGGGTATCTTTTTATTGTGTTTCTCCCAAAATACGGAGCACGGCAAAGGTTTCCTATCGCTTATGCACCCTCAAATTCATTTTGGCCCAAAAGCTGAGAGGCGTATTTTTTTATGTTTCTCGCAAAATACGGAGTGCGACATAGCTTGCATATCGCTTATGCACCCTCAAATTGATTTTGGCCCAAAAGCTGAGAGGCGTATCTTTTTATCGTGTTTCTCGCAAAATACGGAGCACGGCATAGGTTGCCTATCGCTTATGCACCCTCAAATTGATTTTGGCCCAAAAGCTGAGAGGCGTATGTTTTTATCGTGTTTCTCGTAAAATACGGAGTACAGCATAGCTTGTTTATTGAATATGGAGCCTCAAATTGATTTTGGCCCAAAAGCTGAGAGGCGTATCTTTTTTTCGTGTTTCTCGCAAAATACGGAGTACGGCATAGCTTGTTTAGCGCTTATGGAACCTCAAATTGATTTTGTCCCAAAAGCTGAAAGGCTATCTTTTTGTGTTTCTCGCAAAATACTGAGCACGGCAGCTTGCTTATGGAACCTCAATTTGATTTTGGCCCAAAACCTGAGTGGTGTATTTTTTACCGTGTTTCTCGCAAAATACGGAGCACGGCATAGGTTGCCTATCGCTTATGAAACCTCAAATTGATTTTGGCCCAAAAGCTGGGAGGCGTATGTTTTTATCGTGTTTCTCGCAAAATACGGAGACGGCATAGCTTGTTTGTCACTTATGATTATGAACCTCAATTTGATTTTGGCCCAAAACCTGAGTGGTGTATTTTTTACCGTGTTTCTCGCAAAATACGGAGCACGGCATAGGTTGCCTATCGCTTATGAAACCTTAAATTGATTTTAGCCCAAAAGCTGAAAGGGTATCTTTTTATCGTGTTTCTCGCAAAATACGAAGCACTGCATAGGTTACCTATCGATTATGCACCCTCAAATTCTTTTCACAAAGCCTCCTCCCCCTTCCTTCCCCTGGCCCAAAAGCAAGGCTTAGTCGCAATAGGTTGCCTATCGCTTATGCACTCTAAAATTGATTTTAGCCCAAAAGCTGAGAGGCGTATGTTTTTATCGTGTTTCTCGCAAAATACGGGGTACGGTATAGCTTGTTTATCGCTTATGAAACCTCAAATTGATTTTGGCCCAAAAGCTGAAAGGGTATCTTTTTATTGTGTTTCTCCCAAAATACGGAGCACGGCATAGGTTTCCTATCGCTTATGCACCCTCAAATTGATTTTGGCCCAAAAGCGGGGAGGCGTATATTTTAATTATGTTTCTTGCAAAATACGGAGTACAGCATAGCTTGTTTATCGCTTATGGAACCTCAAATTGATTTTGTCCCAAAAGCTGAAAGGGTATCTTTTTATCGTGTTTCTCGCAAAATACGGAGCACGGCATAGGTTGCCTATCGCTTATGCACCCTCAAATTGATTTTGGCCCAAAAGCTGAGAGGCGTATCTTTTTATAGTGTTTCTCGCAAAATACGGAATGCGACATAGCTTGGATGTCGATTATGCGCCCTCAAATTGATTTTGGCCCAAAAGCTGAGAGGCGTATCTTTTTATAATGTTTCTCGCAAAATACGGAGCACGGCATAGGTTGCCTGTCGCTTATGAACTCTCAAATTGATTTTAGCCCAAAGGCTGAGAGGCGTATGTGTTTATCGTGTTTCTCGCAAAATACGGGGTACGGTATAGCTTGTTTATCGCTTATGAAACCTCAAATTGATTTTGGCCCAAAAGCTGAGAGGCGTATCTTTTTATAATGTTTCTCGCAAAATACGGAGCACGGCATAGGTTGCCTATCGCTTATGCACTCTAAAATTGATTTTAGCCCAAAAGCTGAGAGGCGTATGTTTTTATCGTGTTTCTCGCAAAATACGGGGTACGGTATAGCTTGTTTATCGCTTATGAAACCTCAAATTGATTTTGGCCCAAAAGCTGAAAGGGTATCTTTTCATTGTGTTTCTCCCAAAATACGGAGCACTGCATAGGTTGCCTATCGCTT
>JASANE010023317.1:0-43096 GCA_030248225.1 Trileptium ribeirensis
CGACCACGTAAGAATTTGTCTATTAAAATCCACCTGGGGTCCTCTTGGACCCCAAATATTTGTGTAACTCAAAGTATCTTAGCCTAAAGATATAGCTGCATAAAACATTGTTTTCTTATGCTGAATCTAAACTACTATAAGTATTGCAACACAAATGTCAAAATAACACGTTTTGCAGTTTGCCGGTTTTCTTGTTCTCTATCCCGATTCACATTCAGTGCATTGAATTTTGCATTCCGAATGTTGAGGGCATACTTTTCTACCACACTGGTGACATTCTGTAGCAACCTTTCGATCCCGGTCACGAGGGCAAAGGTGGCAGCGTTGTTTTGCCCCACTAGCAGTTTTTGCAGTGAACTGAGTTGGAAGTTCTATGCCGATCATCTTCATTACCTCCCGGAACGCCCTTCTGCAAAGCTCTCGGATTCTTCTTTCTGCGGTGAATTAGTGGTGCCACCAATGCATTTCCAAGCTCCTTTAGGTCAGCACCTCCGACGGCGATGATGCTTGTTGTCGTGCCACAGTGGATGCTGATTTGTCCATAGTGTATAAGTGGCGACACCCGCAACATCAAGACAATTAAAAACAATGTTAGTGGCCAACGTCTAGTCTTGCGCTTGACCGTATACATTCTAACGAGGTGGTCCAAGATATCAACACCGCTTTTAGTGTGGTTGTAGTAATCAATAATTTCGGGTTTATTACAACGGGTTACAATGGATGCGTCATGATGCATTGTGCTCAACAAAATTACGGACCGATTTCGCCTGGGAACATACGAAACAATAGTAGTCTGGCCTTCGAAATCAAATATTGAGGATTCGGGTTCACACTGACGATTGGCTTGCATTACCGACGGAATATCCCTTTTGTTTCTGCGCAGGGTACCAACAATAGTGAGATTTCTTCGGAGCATTTCTCTAGCTAAGTCAAAACTGGTGAAAAAATTGTCCATTGTGATATTTCTACCAGTATTTGCCAACATACGTGTGAGTCGTAAAACCACTTCAGGTCCCGATCCTAGAGCTCTCGCAGCTCCTTCTTGGCGACCGAGGTATACTTCGCCGTTCAACGGATAGGATGTCGCTGAATCACATAGCCAGTAAATTTTAATTCCGTACTTGTCGGGTTTTGACGGGATGTATACCTTGAAACGACATTTTCCATGTGTGTTAACAAGCTGCTCGTCAACTGTTGCCGATGCTCCGATTTTGTAAAGTTTGCCTAGTTTGCCGCGAAATAATTCCCAAATGTCCCGAAATGCAGCCATTCTATCGGTTTCCTCACGCTGAGGTCTTGTAGCCGCATTGTCAAATCTAATAAATCGCAGTAGTTGCTTGAAACGACGTTTGGTCATTGTTGCATGAAATATGGCCCTACCATCCCGGATGGCCCAAAGCTCCTCAAGTGATTCATGGCAGGACTTAAACACCCCAGCCAATAATAACAGACCAATGAATGCATGAAGCTCGGCACCATCGACTGGTTCCCACTGCCTACCGGGTCCTTCCATCTCGATCCTTGCACTGCGATTGGTTTCGCGTTCCACAGTTGCAATTATCTCTGGCGATATAATCAGTTTAAAAGAGTCTAACACCGATTGACATAACGCGTGATTTGTAGAACCTTCTTTGTACTACAGTAGGTTTGCTTGTGATGTGCGAGCGGAATCTGTTGGCATCGTACTCCAAACTCGACCACTAGGTGCTATGATTTCTGTCGAAAGTGTAGCATCACCTGAGCCTGCATCTACACGGCGTCTCCGACGAACGGGAGGTTCAGATGCTGATGATTCTGTCGAACTGTCCTCCGAAATTTCATATGGCGGATTATCGGAATATTCAGAGCTAACAGTAAGGCCTAATTCCTCGCTGAACGCAGGCATAGAATCGTCGCTATCGGATCGATCAATATTTATATCCATAACGTAATGGTAGTGCATATAAAACCTGTGGCATAAAGTACTGAAAATAGGAAATAAAATGTAAATGAGACGTAGTTTATATTTTTGTGTTACTGTTTAGCTATATACTGAGAATACTTTGGTTTCCTGTTGGGGTCCATGAGAACCCTAAGTTGCCAAAATATGACATGTCACACTTCGAAAATGTATATAAAATAACTGATTCCACTATAACAGCAATTTATTACACGTATTCACTCATTACTAATCAAAGAGAGATTACCAGGAATATAGTTCCGAGGTCATTTACATTCAGAAGTTGACCACGTGTGAAGTAATGCTGGTGTCCTTATAGACCCCAGGTGAACTGATAAGGGTTAAATGCGTTTATAAAAACTTTACTCAAATTAGTAAACTACGTACGATAACGGCAAAGTGTGGGATTGTTTTGACCTTAAAAAGATGTATGTAAGGATTCTGATATATATACATATAATGTACACATATATGTATATATGTCCACATATACGTAGATATATGTATAATATATAGACAGGTGTCAATAAGAGGTAGGGGTCTTTACTCCCTGAGGGCCGAACCCCTCCCTCTTCCTCTCAAACCATATTTACCCCTAAAGCCTCTGCACGCCCAAGGCGCGCGGAAAATTTTGGGAAAAATTCGTAAAAATTGTAGGTAGCTCAATGGCAAAAATTGTGGTTAAATTGACAAACAGGAATTGTCCTGTTCGCCTGCTCAGGCAGGTGAGGCGTACCTCTTCCGACGACCTATGAAGGTGACATATATAGCTACATCTTCCGGCTTAGGAGATAGGCGATCCCGACGATATCTACACTTTCCGAGTACCTACCTCAATTCCGCTGACCATCTGCTAACCTAAGCCGAAGGACGTAGTACTATATGTATAGATATGTATTTCTGGTGTATATACCTGATATATTTAAATAAATACGTATATGTATATATAAATATATATTTCAGGTACAATATTATCAGCAGAAATCAGACTGATCAATACTGACAACTATCGGCTGCCAATCGTTAAAAACCTCATTGTCGATGGCCGACCCATGTCATCTTCGCAAATGTAAGCAGTCAGAGTTGTGCTCCGACATCCATCATTTTTGATAAATCTGAAAAACGGGAGTTTTTTACTTTTTACTTGACTCCTAAATATTAAAGCAAATATCTTGACTCATAACACCCTGAGGTACGATCTGACTTAACAGTTTTTAATGCAACAAGCGGCAGTTAGATTCTCTGCGTATCGGTCAGAGCATGCACAATTGTGGACAACTTTTGCTCAGACTGTAATACGAATCAGAGCCATTTACAGAGCTAGAAAATTATTCATATAGCAGAACGAATTATATATATGATGTCTTTACCATACCTGCTCATAGGGGAGGATATGGGGATTATCCCCCTGAGGCGCAGACCCTCCCTTTGAACGTTGCGGAACCGGCCCCTGTGAGGTAGCCTGACCCCCCTGAGGCTCTGCACGACTCTTCACCCGCCGCTAAAATACGTGGTTTAAAATGCAGCCACATAATAGCTACGTTCTTATGACAGTCGTCATATGTTTTTGTGGCTATTATTACGGTTACAGTTTTGAAAGAACCTTGTGTAGCAGCAGCATTTGCGTTAAAATGTATTCCGAAACTCGTAGTGAACATTAACTTAAATTATTCAAACCTTGTTCCAAAAATTTAGATGAATAAACATATGCATTAAACATGCTACCTCACAGCATTGTTTCACAGCATTGTTACATTGTATATATTTATGAAGTAAAAAAGTAAAAAAGCTTCGTTTTAAATAATTTTATGCCACTTCAGGCGCCAGCGAAATTATAAAACTGGCGACAATTTCGAATTTACGTACAACCGAATAAGATTTCAAAAAGCTTGTCCATGCGACGTATCCTCAATGCCGTACCATTACCGTTTTGACGATTGGAACAATTCGATACAAGTTATAACCAATAAAATTCCGAAACACGATTTACTAGAGTCCGGTATTTTCGGTTAGTTTAAAATATATACTCTACATATTAATTTTCTTTTGACATGTTGGCCAAAAGTCAAGACTTCTTATGCCACGGACTTTGAAGCAAATAATTTTTCAATCAGGTCTAAGAAGATTTTGCCGGAATTTAGGACTCGAGAATCGAGAATTTCGTAATCGGAAATTTGAAACTCGGGAATGTGGGACTCTGGAATATTGGAATTAGGCAATGAGAATTGGCAATATGGGAATCAAAAATTTGGGAAACGGGAATTTTTGAATTGGGAATACATAAACGGTGAATTTGGGAACTGTAAAATTTAGGAATCGAGAATATTCGAATTAGGGAAATCAGGAATTTGGGTACCGAGAATTTACGATTTGAAGACCTGGTAATCAGAAATGCGGAAGGCAGGAATTGGGAATCTGGAGTTCGAGTAATGAAGATTTGAAAATTTGGGCGTCGGGAATTTGGAAATCTGGAATTATAAGAATTATGTAATTTGGGAACCGTGATTTGAAAATTGAAACTCGGGAGTCGGGAATTTGGAAATCGCGAATCGACAATTTTGAAATCGGGATTCTTAGGAAATAGCAACGGAGAATTATAAGTATGGGTATACGAACTGAGAATTCAGAATCGCGATTTTGGGAACCGATTTGAAAATCGGGCTTCGGAAATTGGTAACTATGAATTTGAGAATGGCTAATTTACGAAATGAGGGCTCTACTATAACACTCATCAGGCAGATGCTATCCGTCGCAATTGCAAAGATAATTTAAATATACGTTGCCGCTAAGCATGTTGCAACTGTATTAATTGTCACCACAAGTATTGTTGCAACGTATGGAAAATAAAATCGTTACTCCCGGTTTACGTACTCATTTTCCCATGAATACGATCAAATCGGTCATTCTACGAAAATCTGTCCAACATATACCGATTTTGCATGGTAAGCATAAATGAAAAACGTTAAATTATATGCATATTTTTCTGAAAAGAAGCTTGTTGGGAATTAGCGAATAGGGACTTTGGGAATATGAAAATTGCTGTGAATTTTTTAATGAGGAATTTAGGCATCGGGAATTCCCAAAATTCCAAGCACATTAATATTACGGGCAAATTATTTCCTTCGATTCCCGTGAGACTGTGGGAAGCCCTTCGGGTTTACCTAGGCCAACATGTCGATCAGTACTTGATGTTGGAATTCATCGTTTAACTTGTCTTTTTTAACGCAATACGAGTAATGTTTTGATTTTATCATTTAAGCCTTGCTTCAAACCTTTAAAGTAGACAGAATCTTATGCTTCAAGCAACATTTTTAAGCTTTTGATATACATGGTGTGTATCTATAAGCAAAATCAGCTCATCCATATGCAAATTATATATCTATTATTTCGCTGGTTGCATTTAATGCAAAAAATAGCATAGCCAATTGATAGAACAAAGCGCGTGTTATTTTTTTTGCTTTTCAGGTGCGATTAGCTATATATCCCAATATGGCAGAATCAGTGAGGGATCGAGCGATGGCGAATTTTCGCTACATTTGCCAAACCCGTCAGATCACGGCCGAACGACGTACTCGTTGTACCGCATCACCGTCAATGACGAGCCACGCGCCTGCCGAAGTCAATGTTTGTTGCTTAATCAACGCTCAACACACAGAATACTACAAAAGCGCCTTGAAAATTTTACTTATTCATAAACTATATAAATACGCCAATTTCCATAAATTTGCTCAAAATATTTTTCAGATTCAGACATGACATCAACGACATTCAAGATTTTATGCAAACTTAAAAATAAGGCTAATAAATTATAAAACTGAGTTTAATGCGTGACACACTCAGTCGCAGCACGGTGCCCGTGCAAACCAAAAAGCCGCTCTTCTAGATTTCCTTTACCTATCTCCGGTTATAAGCGAGATTGGATATATTAATACGTTAGTCAAAGAGCAAAATTAACTGTCTCAGCAGCCCTAACTTAATAAAAGCTGCTGAAGCTCGTCGAACTCACTCAAAGAATCTCCCACATCAAGATATTGGTTTGGTCGAACGCGGCGCTTCAGCTCGGGCATAGTTGCTAAGTGGACAGAAAGCAGTTGAGCCAACATGTTTTTACTGTATAATGGGTTTCAAAAGGTATTAACCGCAGAATCATACTGGTTCACAGAGGAGCGTAATACCAAGATATGTGAAGCCCACTGCTAAATGGGTGTATGTATCAACCACAGATACGCTTGAAAATTTTCGATTTTCATAATGCTCAAAAACCTTTATAGCACCAGGTACAATCATAAATTTAGAGCATTAAAATGAAAGCCTCGAAATAATGCATGGTGCATCGGGTGCCGCCACGGAATGGAGTAACCAGAGATGCACCACATTGTAAACCGCAACCTGTTGACCCGGATGTGGGAGTGACTCGATGATAAGGTCTCGGCGATGACCAAGTGACAAGACAATTTTGAGAGCAGCCAAACTATAAATTCTGATAATTCACAAAAACGACGTTAGAAAACAGTTTGCTTGGCAAACCACTAGTACACATGGATTATATACTATTGCGTTTTCGATAAGGTCTTACCCACAAAGTACAGGCCTGGACAAAAGTAAGTGGGTGTCCCAGTTAAACGTAAAGCATTTGGATGTGTCTTGGAAGTAGTTCTGTCATCCTGTGAAACAACTTTTGCACGAACTGCAGGCAACTAGGAAGTACTTGCATATGAAATGGGTCTTAAAACGTACACGTTTAGGGACCAGTGGTTTAAATCCTGTTTTCATGCTACACGGCATGAACATGCCCAAAAGCAGGCCAACACCCTTCTACCGACCTCGCACGTTCCACCATTAGTAGGAGTCTTATTGCTATTTAGAGCAATCATCGTCGGAGAACTTGGTGCACATGCTGTTGAGTTCCCAGTGATTCTCTGCGAAAGAGCAAAGCAGACAAAGAAGAAGGCAAAAGGTCATGTGCAATTATGTTGAGTACAGTGAAGAGGGGAGTGAGTTTGACTTCTTGTTACGACGGCGTCAATGCGGGGTCACACACCGTGACCCGATCACAAATGTGATGCGAAATAACACGGTTACTCGGTTCTATCTCTGGCACTAACCATACGGTCACTCGCCTTAAATTTAGGAATGTTTTATCTGATGTGGTTAAAATGTACATATTCGAATTTGTCGCTATTTTGGGTAAAAAATTCCGAAATTTTAAAACTAAAAATCGCTAAAATTACCCCTTAGTACATTCTGACTGTCGGTCTGTGAAATTTTTCTTGCGGCAGCTATAGGACTCACATTCGCAGCGTACGATCGTCACGCGCCATCGCTCATAGGAAAGCCTATTAGCTCTATTTGTGCCCTTTTGATTAGGCCGAAAAAAGTTCAAGCCCTCGCCTCCATAAAAGTGGGCCGAAGGTGTCGGGTGCGGTCAAAACGGAGTCTGCCAAAACAAGCTTTGGCTGCATCTCAGCAATAAATATAAGCATTTCATTGAAATCAGGTTCATTTCGTAGAGTAATTAAGGGTCTGAAAATGTATATAGGTTTTGCACAATGTTATTCTTGGATCACATTGTTGTAAATGTGTTTTAAAAGGGCACATGAGACATGATTTACACTCTTATATATATATCATGGTTCTTCTCGGGCTCATTTTGTAGAGCACGAGGAGCTCGTATTGTTATGGTGCCCAGTGTTCTAGGATTGGGTAAAAATTGGGTTTTAAAATGGGCCAAAGGCCCAAAATATCTACACGAATACGGCCACATCTCCATAACAAACGAATTAAATTGTATATGTATACACTCAGAAATCGAAATTTTGGCCTCCATAGCTTCCTAGTTTAATATTTAAGGTGTTATGTTACTCAAATAATTTGAATTTGACTTCTGTTTCTTGTTAAGTCACAATCTCCAGGATGCTGACACGTTAAAGGCATCTCCAGGTTACGGGCACCCTATCGTAGATAAAAGTGTTTTTCAAAATCTCCTGCTAAATCGTGCTCGAAATTTGTGTGCATATTTCCGCCATCGGTGTTCGTAGTTTTATCGAATGCAGACAGAGGGATTTACGATGTAGGAACTAAATTTGTACACGTGTAAATTTCATCATTTCATGGGTGTGTCCACGTTCATGAAATATGATTCTGATTCTGAAATCGCGGTTATTAGTGTACATATATATAACGTATATATGTGATCAAGAAACATGATTATGAAAGGCATTTGAAGGAAAGGAGGTTACAAATTTCTACCTCATTCGTAAGAGTACCGCGAACAGCATCACCACAAGACTGAAGAAAATAAATCATGCTCTGTGAACAGTAATTCAATATTATAATAACCTGTAATTTTCAACGTATATATGTGACAATTCATAATGTCGACATACATATATATATGTCAATTCATAATGTCGACATACATATATATTTGCCACCGTGACAACCATATGATTGCAGATAAGAGAAACTTATGGAATGCGCTAAGGGACTTCCTTGGACCACTAAATTACACCGTACTCCTGTTCTTGGGCCTGCTATTTCACACCCACCCAAATTCAAAAAATTTTTCATAAATGTTCAAGGCCCATGATCCTGGAGGTGGGCTGAAATAGTGGCCCAAGAGACTGGGGCTCTGCAATGGTGGTCCCAGAACCTATAGGTGTAAATTTAGTGGTCTATGAACATCCATGGGGTTTCAATTTAGTGGTCCAAGAACCATACTAGAGCCGCGGTCCCAGAAGGGTAGCCTAGTCCGCTGGGGGCCGTATACGTGAGGTGCGCGGCGCTTTCGGCGCCGCGAAAAGCACCTATGGCTTCGGCGTCTCCGGCACGAGGGGGGTTGGGTGAAGGGGGTATCTTCACTCTACCCTTCTATGAGAATCTATGCCAAGAATATACATGGAATATAAGTCAGTGAGCCAAGAACCTGTGGTGGTGGTGATTAAGAGTTCCAAGACAATGGGTGGAGTAGTGATGTTTATTACCCACTTGGTCGGTCAATAAAACCGACCGCGAACTTGCGAGGAAGAAAACAACGAAAAGCTGGTGAGTGTCACACCCTGCAGCACAATCAAGCATCATCGAATTCTGTTGCAGATAATTTATTGTTTGTCCGTTTCCATCTGGACAGCTACGAGTTTTTCAACATACCTGTACCAGACACTTGAACGTTTCCCGCATAAGCCTATTATTTTCAACAGACACGTACGAGTCCAATAAAAGCGCCAGAACCTGTGTTTCTTTAGTGACACAGCTGAATAAATTTACTCTGCAGCAATATAGGTCATTCTGTTGCCTTGTTAACGACACTAGTGCAGAAGTTTTTCGACAGGTGTTATATTGATATTTTTTCAATCAGGAACGGATTGAAAGATCTATAACTTTTTTCACATCTGATGCGTTAAAACTTGGCACATATTTGAGTAAGGTTGTTTTTATGTGGTTCCTTTCACACGCAGTTATTAACAAATGATCGTTTTCAAGCCGAAATAATTAAGAATATTGGTATTATCGTTCAAAACATGATAACCAGAAAACTTATTTGATATAAAAACAACGAGAATAACTCATTCACTTGAAAATAAAAAATGAGCAAAAGTGGCAATTTTACAGAAAATTTTTAGCTAATGCTGTTACCTGAAGTTTGTGACTGTTTTGGCGGTATTTGGATAATTGGCAGCATCAAAGAATGATAAAGAACAGTAGAGACCATAAAATTTTACGAAGAGAATTAAAACATTACAAACTGTTGAGTATGCGTAACTCTACAACACTTGGTATAGCCGATTCTGCTTGCGTGAAATTATTCGTGGTGCAGTATGAAAAATATACAAGTTATGTAATTTTTAGGTGGTAAAATTTAAGAGTACGTGGAGGTGAGAAATTAACTGTCAGTTTCGCACATTTTTAGAGTAACTTAATTGAAATTATGTCACTCTTCACACAATGTTGTGCGAAATAGCATTAATGCGGCGTTTCCATTATAATATAGAGCACAACGTGCGGAAGTATTTTCTACTCTTGGAATGTTTACCCTGCCACTATATAGTGCATTCGACACCATAGCACTTCTAATATTATTTTAAGATGGTACATCTGGTGTATCGCCGGAAACTGTATGGTGTCGACTACACCATTTTTTTGTAAATGGTGCACTGTGTCATTCTAATACACTAGCCGTTATTTCGAATCTTTGTGCAATGGGTTTGTGTATACATATTGTCCTGGCACCGTGAGTAAATAGGATAGATAGACTTAAATACTAAATACCATATTGATGGTGTTTCATAGACCGTCAGTTTTTTATGCTATATATCCTTGGATTGCATCTTATAGACTATTTACAGACAAAACTGACAACACAAGATCACCGTAATCCATCACTCTAAAATGAAATTGTATAATTTGCAAACATTACTCGAATAAGTTATGGAAGACACACAAATATAACCAGTTTCAACGCAGGTAAAACGTACAAAAACATAGGTAAGTATACGCGGACCAGAAACTTTACGAAACAAACAGGACCAGAAAGCTGACAGTGCAGATATTTATATCTGGCAATAGTTCAGCATTTCAGGATCTTCTAGATTTCAGACGTCGTTTTTGCGAAAATCTCATGCTAGGATGCTGTGGGCAATGCAGGTAATTACACAAACGTCCCTTGAGACATTTCTTTTTGCTATACAGCTGACACAAAGCCTTGCGCCAACTCCCTATAGTACGAAACTCAGCTTTCAGCAGTTTTCGATCGTACCAGCGTAGGTGAAAAGCATCGGCCATCGAAACTGCCTCGTGAACCGTTCGAAACTGTACGTACACGTTACCTCTCAAATGTTGAGCCACATTTACGGCCACCTGAAACTGAACCAAAGTCCCGTGTTTCTCAAATTCTGGTAGGACGTCATGGTAAAATTCTGTAAAATTTTCCATCATCTCAGCTTCGTCAAATTCAAGCATTAGGTCAGCGTCCGACTCATCAACAACGAAATCAGACGAATGATCAAGTGCAAAATTTGAAAACATATTTGCAAACAATACTGTGTCCGACGCCAGCGGAACAGGATGTTCCCAGCTACAGTTGGTACCGCGTCGACAAGCGCCGGTTAGCTCGAAATAGCGACATATTCGGGCTTTCGGCAGCCGCGCACCAGGATGACCCCGCTCGTCCGCAGATGTACTGGGCAAAAACGGATTATGCCAGGGCCGTTCCATCGTTGCTGCACATTCGGCTAGCCGCACTTCCAAACGATCAACCTCGTGGACCAACCAGTTTCGCCTTTCAGTTGCTTCGGCTTCGTTTCCGCGATTCTCTTCCAGCTTTCGTTTTTCGAAATCAATTCTGGCTTTAAGCTCACGTTCTTTCCATTGACGTTCTTGCTTCTGCTTGTATTCTATCGCCTCCTGTAGTTGCGCAACATCCAAATCGTGGTCATCGGTAGACCGTGTTTCGTTATTTTGCTCCACAGCTGCTGCTGCTTTTGCCGCTGCCTGACGCTTCTTTTTTCGTTTCAATTTCTTCAAGATTTTTCTACGTTCTCGATGTTTTAATTTTGATAAATTCAAATTATCACTACAGTCTGTCATAATTACCAGCAAAGCAATATGAAAACTCTAATCAGATAATAGGTACGTTATTATAAATATATATAAGGTACGTTACCATATGTATTGTTCAAATATGTTACAGTAATGCCATGAACAAACATAGATAAAGAAAAATACAATCTATCCTCAATATGAAACTTCCGTAACGTCCAAAAAAATCAAATTAACGCTGTTGCTTCAAAAATAACCGTAACAACAACATTTCTCCTTTAAGGAATCTTTAAAAACATAGCAAAACATTCTTATAGCAAAAGAAAGTAACAGTAATTATTTAATCACAAATAAAATTTATACTCTGCAAATGTGTAAAGTTTTAACTGGAATGTAAGCATGGGCACTACTACCCGGATACCCGACATGTCGGGTACCGTGGTAGTGCGTCGGGTACCGAATACAGCAATCGGATATCCGGTATTAGGTATTTTGAATGGGTTCTTCTCCATTATCCCCCCAGCCCGCGTTTGCCCAAAAATGGTCAGATTTTGGTATTTTTGTAATCCTGGAAAACTCCCCTGATCATTTCGACCAAAAATTGAATTTTTAAAATTTTCGATTTTTTCGGGTCCCCGGTTGGTTATTAAAATTCTATATATAAACACTATTCGACCCGCTTGACGAGCTACTTCACATTTATTCGCACCTTCTACCATCCCCCTCCTAATTCCAGCCACCCCATCGCTAACCCTCCCTCCCCCCCCGTATATCCATACCTAACTATACATACACCACGCCTCCCGAAATAACACACACATACACACCCCGCCCATCCGCCCCCACAAGAAAAAACTAATTAAAAGAAAATATGTCCCGCGGGAGATATTAAAAACCTATTTTTCTTAAATAACCGCACAGCTCCGCAAACCACCACATTCATCTCTATCCATTCCACGGCGGCTGGAATAAAGAACCCTACTTCCTACCAATTTACTTCCGCCTTCTGCAATATAATTTCTACTCTCCTCAAGACGCAACTCCCCCAGCTATATTATATAATATACTCATCTCCTCATGTACTCCATTTATCATTACACCACGCGATATTTATTACACACCTCTCTTAATAATAGACATACTATCTACTAATTATTATATAGCAACTCTGCTCCCCCTCCTCTTCCTGCAGCTCCTCCACCCCACTATAATTATTTTTCCTCGATTGTTCTCCGCGCTGCAGAGTGCAGCCCTCCCTCCTCCTAATCCTCCTCTTCTTCCTCCCATGCGATATAGCCCCGTATATCTATCGTATATCCATATCTCCCCCAATGTGCACCCACATTTCTCCCCCGAGACTGGCACCCCCCTACCCCCCCCAACCCTACCGAACCTAACCCCCCCCGAGCCGCCCCCCCTCCCCCGGGCCACCAAACCCCCTCCCCCCTCCTAATATTTCCCCAAAGTATACATCAGTAGATATAGTAACATCTTCAGTTATCATACAGCTACATATACTCAGCATCACCTTATCCCTATATACCTATTCCTCCTCTCCCTCCCTCGACTAAATATAGATACATAGCTATATCGCGATACCACCTCTAAGCCAAACGCTGAATCCCCCCTCCCTCCCACCCTAGCGCTATCATTTTATATATCTCTTCCTACTACTATCGCCCACTACTCTATACATATCAATAGCCCGCTCACTTGCACGCATAGACTACCCTACCACCCGCCCATCTCCCATATGCAAATAGATAATCCATACCTCTCTACTCCCCTACCGACCTATTTTATTATTCTCTCGGTATCTCCACTGACCCCTAACCCCACCACCGGCAAGCCATTCATTTTTTAAAACCTAACTATTACTCCAATCCTTTCAGATATAATAATATACCCCTACCCACCATAAAACCCCATCCAACCTTTTACCCCTAATTTAACCCCCCAGACTAAACTAGCAAAATATATACACTATACAATCTAAAAATATATATAAAATATACAGATATATACGCTCTAAATTATATCCTTAACCCACCAAAATTTTTTAGCCAACCGGAACCCCCCCTTTTTAATACCCCACCCGACCCCTTAGCATACCCTCCCCTAAAAACACAGATTTTTCTTATATAAAAACTCATATATACCCCCCCTCTATAATATTATAATAATAAAATTCCCTAATAATCCCCTTAAACCCCCTCCTTTTCCTTCCCTTAGAATACCTTCCATACCATTGATCCCCCTTATTTTCCTTTTATTACTATATACTACGCACGGCAAAAAAAAAAAATACATAACAACCCACACAATAATATTAACATAAACCCCAAATCAAAACCAATCAACCCACAATCTACAACACAAACAACACAAAATATAACCACACCAATTAAAAATAAAAAAAACAAAAAAAACACAAAAAATCCAAAACAAAAACAAACAACAAAAAAAAACAAACAAACCCCAAAACCAAACCAAACAACCAAAAAACACAACACAAACAAAACACACAAAACACAACCAAAAACAAACAACCAAAAAACAACCCAACCACCAAACCCCAACCAAACCAACCACAAAAACACCACCAATCCCAACCACAAATACAAAACAAACACCCCACCACCACAAAAAAACACCCAACACCACAAAAAAAACCACAACACACCCACCAACAAAAACCCCCCAACACAAAAAAAACAAAAAAAAACAAAAAAAAACACAACAACCACACCCCCACACAAACAAAACAAAACAATAACCAAACAAACCCCACACACAAAACCACAACAACAACAAACAAAACACAACCACAAAAACACCACAACCACAAAAAAAAAAACCCACACCAACAACAACCAAACCACCAACACCAAACAAAAAAACAACCAAAAAAAAAACACCAACAAAAAACAACAACCAAACCACAAAACAAACAAAAACACACAAAAAAACAACAAAACCAAAACACAAAAAAAAACAAACCAACACAAACACCAACAAAAAAAAACAAAAAAACCCAACAACCAACACAACAAACCAACAAACCCATCTGGTCACCGCCGCTACCTAGCACCAACTAGACGACTGCAATATATCGCATCACTCGCCTTGCTATGACAACACAAAGAAAGAACAAAACTGCACAACCGCTACGCGACTGAATGCTTACTTGAATATTACCCGTGGTTGGAAAATTTGGCGGATGACCCGATGACCCAGATGCGTGGGCCCGAAATAGTAGAGGGCAACCCTGGAGCCTGCAAACAAGTGGGCATTCAGCGAACCCTAAATGATTACTTGACTTGATACGCGTTCGCACTCAATTTGCATGCGTCATTCCATGGCACACATTTCTCATTAACAGACATATATCGATGGAATTTTGTTAACAGGTTTCACGAGGGCGCCACTCACCCAACCGTCCACCTTCCTCCTGGCTTGGGCCAGGCTGAGCACATTTTTCACTGACGTGTCACGAGCAGGCGGAGTTCTAAATGATTACAGTACTTGCTAAGAAGAAATGCTGCGACTAAATCAACCCTTCCGAAACTGTCCGACTGCACACGATCAGGGCAACCAACAAATCCTGAAGAACTGAACCCTGATATATATAACTGATACTGTAGTGATACCACCCAGATAACTAAACTAGTCGTCCGTTGAGTACATTCAGTTGCGCTAGAAACTAAAACAAGCAATACGGCCTCATTGGAGTGCATGTGAGACCGGGAAATCAGTACGGCTTTAGTTCAAGACAGAAATGAAAAATGAAATTCCCTGAAAACGCGATGGTAGAAATTCGACTCCTAGGCTTTTACCTGAATGAATCTCGAAAAAGCACGAACGCTTAAGGACTGACCCAAAAACTCGCGAATTTTAACATCACAGCGTAAACGGGAAAACACCACGCCCGAGTTCACCCAAACGTCGCCCGCCATGTGCGCTGTTTGACGAAAGAAAATAAAGCGAACTATACTGATACGCTAAAGACAACCAAACTTGTCGAAACAAATCTGCACCGAGCTCGCTGTGCGATGCGTTTTATACTGGAGCTTAACGACACTGAATATCAAGAGCAAATCATGAAACCGAAAGTTTCACCGATTTGATGTTGGTAGACGTATAGCTAAAATTTACAACCAAGGAACGGTAAGGACTTAAAATCGCCAGTCAAGACTCGGTAAACCAACAAAAAAACTTGTATAAGTACTGTAGCTTTAACGAAACAATTCCAGTGGTCGTTAGAACCAGATTAATTGCCTAAGATAATCGACACTTTCGGTGCCGCCCAGTCCGAAAATTTAGAGGTTAACGAGTGTGTTTCACCTCAAGAAGTAACCGATGCTTTAAAACAAGTTAGATGTCGAACAACTGGAGCACGGAACGCGAGCCATAAAACTAAGTGGCCATAAATTTAGAGTACGCAATAAAATTTGAAAATAATCGTGAAAGAAAAATATTTAGATGTTGCCGATCGCCAAAATGAAATTTTAAGTATTTTTTGGTTAGAAAGGCGAAACCGAAAGATGAAAGGAAATACCGGCGGGAAACCCACCGATACCGCTTAAAATGCTCAAAATATGAAGATACGTTTCGTTGCGGAAGTTGATACACACAGTGCACAGTTGCTGTAGACGATTAACACCTAGCCGGCCACATATTACAAGACGACGAATTGTAAGAGCTACGATACATGACGGTAGATGTAAACTTCGAATATTAAGGTACAAAAAGCACACATTTACAACGCAGCGACGAAATAGCAATACTCTGCCATATCCCAGCCGCCACTATAATTGACTAAGCCCATGCGACCGTTGAATATGTAGTTCTTCGACACTGAGTAACACGAGCGCATATGCCCAAATTCAACCGTGCAAAAACGATCGTTAACGAATACGCAAAAACGTGATATGCCGGTTCCTGATCATTTTCACAACTCACCGAGCTTGCATGAACAAAAATAAAGTAAGTCATATGACAGGCAAAGAAATAATGTGGACATGCACGTGCCTATTCTATTTACCAAAGAATGCGCTTGCGGAATATAACGCGGCTTCAAAAACAATATTCTAAGCTTCAAAATATCTATTCAGTCAAAGCCGTACTCATAAATTTTTCCTTAATTTTTGCGCTCCGGTCATGCAGTAAATCTTACACCCTTAGGACGAAATCATAAACACAAATAACCAACGTTGCCTGTTTCCCAAGAAGACCAAGCCTTGCTTCTTAAAAAGGTATATCTCCAAAAAAATTAAGCGCCGGTTTTCAAAAAAATTCCAGAAGACTTCTTTGAAAAATGCACCAGTATTGGCACAAAACATATGATACGGACACTGCCGTGTCACTATAATAACGTTTTAGAAGGTAAAACACCAACTATGGTTTTGCCGGGGGCTAACATTCTACATCCACGATGTTCTAGTTAATAATCCATACATACTAATTCATGTTGGTGGTTCACAAACCCTGACACGTCTTTGCCTTGAGCTTGTAAGCAGGAGACCAGGCTCTATCAGACACAGCAACGAAAGAATTGTCTAGTTAATGTCACAAATTCATACGCTACAAAAATTTATAGTCTATAGCCGGTTGTCACTTATTCCCCAAAATCACATATACTTAAACGATACAGGGCCTACTGAACGTACCATGTGTGCAGTGACAAACAAAGAATAAAACGCAACTCGACTTCTCAAATTCTCTTCAAAATACTTCGTGTACCGTGCAAAACATTTTCAGAATGCGTACAGTACAAAAACGTTAAGTCCAATAGTTGGTCACTTTTAACGCTAATCTTAAGTTAAACTTTGACAATTTGTGTCAAAGCTTAACCCATGTATAAGTTAAATAGACCAGCTATTGCGTCAAGACTCGACTCAACGTTTGCAGTGTATTCAGTTGTTTTACATTTTCTATCCAGATTTGTCTCAAAAGCAGCGAGTTTGCAATTTACAAGACAGCTACGTGAAATAGATTATTGGATTATAATCATACATACTCAGAAGGGGATTGCTCCTGAGACTCAACTCCCCCCATCGGATGGCCACCGATCCCTCTGGCAGATAGGCCGCAGCTCCGCCCCGACGGCACGCGGTAAATTCTGGCAACATTCCAGGTGAAAATAGACAAAAATTGAGGGAAATGTGTATAACGCGATTTAACATTGGCAAAAATTTGGAAAAATTTTGACTTCCAAAAATTTCGAAAATTTGGTCTGCCCCGCCAGATCATCCTGACGAGGCTGATTGCTTCCTGAAACACCCACTATCCCCCTGGTACCTAGCGCATGTACTCCGCGTTCCACGGGACTAGCGTCTGTATTAGTGATGCAACTTCAGCAAATTTTTTTCAGTCAAGTTCGAGCTCGCAAACTGAAGGACCAGATTATGGTAATCCCCAGGTTTTTAGAGCTACCAGGAGTGAAATCCATTTCGAGACACTGCTCAAGACTCAACACCAATGTTTTCGAATCGAGCCGAGCCTGAACTTTAAATCGGCAAACCGATATCGCCCATGCCTTACTGCGGTAGGCGCAGGAGCGGCAGCCCCATAGTTAGTTAATGTGCAATCTCGAAAAAGCCTGTATGAGTATGTTCGATTCATCCCATAAGCTTTACCACGGCTACAACGAAATAATAGCTTATAAAATAGTAGAAATTAAGTTTAAATTACAACAATTCTAAAACCTCTCAACAAATTTTAGTCCGGGGTTGGGCTACTTTTTCAAAAGAAAAAACGACAAATATCTAAAATGGGGCAACAACAAATATCGGAATTGAAAATCAGTCCTATCAACATGCCGCGGCTACGTCAGCACAAGCAGCAGAGCCATTGGTTGTCTTGTTCTGGTTGTGAGGCAGGGGAGAATGGATGATGCTACAGTAAGAATCCAAAGCCAATTAGATTCAAAATGTATAACAAAGTCTGACTGTCTCAGATTAGTAACATTGAGGAATGAGTCATTTGTATGACAGGTCATTTCTAGACATTGTTTGAATTTCCGCCATAAAGATGAAAATAAGGATTAACCTTGTACTTTTTGAAAATATCATAGAGTAATCCACATATATAACTTAGGTACATAAATTTAAGTATATATTTTTTAGTTTTCGGAATATGGTACCGATATGAATAGCACTATGGCCGATGAAGTGACTATACATTTTTCGTTTGCACATAATGGTTTTGAACTCAAATTATATAGATCATGATTTAAAATCCAAGTACATACAATGCAGTATCTGTGATCGTGTAAAAGTAAAAATGATTAAAATATATTAATTTAATGTATTGCTTCATTACAGACTTGGACAGATAAAAATCTCTTGATCTTGAATGATACATTATGATCCTTATACATGTAAAATTTTAATTGAGGCAATTTCTTTTAGAGCTTCAGCATGTTGAGATTTTGCTATAGCGGTGGATGGAAAAGCACGTTTATGTTTGTTTACCATAGTATTGCGCTGTTTAGAATGAATCTTACACTTTCAAGTTAAAAAATTTGTGAAAGCGGCTACCTATTTTTATAAAACATAAATGTCTAAAACATAGTGCTAAACATCGGTTAACCGGTTTCCAGTTAAATACCATCGGTTAACCGGTTAGTTAAAAAATCCAGTCGGTTCACAGATCAGAAGATTTACTAACCGTGACCATCCCTACATTTGACTCACATCATGACTTCATAATTATCGCAACATGCTAAGGAATATCACAGAAACTCTGAGTACTAAATTTAGTTTGTCAAAAAAATATTACGAATTTACAGTCCGGCTCGGAAGATTTACACGATGTGCAGCGATCCCAGCTGACATATATATTTAAACACGGTCCGGATTGTTCCATGGACAACACTAGAATAAATTGCATTTTAGGGCGAGTAAAACCAGACCATAGCGAAGAAATGAAATACAGAAACAGCGATCACCTTTACCATAATTTATATATACACATGAACACACATACATCACACCTGTCTTAATTTACCCTGGGACTTGTCGCGCTATATCACCAGCATTTCATTGGTAGGTTTGTATCATATCTACAATCTGTGAATTTAGGAAATAAGCGGTGACACAAGTTCATTAAGAGCTAATGCACAATTAAACTTAAAATGACCCCGCTGATCAGCCTTTTTTGAAAAAAAATCGAGTTCCCGAACATTTTCGTGTGGGTGCATAAAACCCATTTCTACTCGCAAACAAGACATTTTTTTGCGTACAAAATTTAGCTTCAAAATGATTTTGTTCGCAAACATCGATTCATAAATAATAGGACCTTTTCGTTTGTGACACCACAGTTCCATTAAATTTGTTCGCGAACAGAGACGAATCCGAATTTAAAACTATGAAATGTTGTCGAACTGTCGTAGTCTAATTGAAAATGAAAATCGCTAAGTCTTGGCTAGCAGTAAATCTGACTTCCTATTTGTTCAATGAATGTGGATTCCGCTTCGGGTTTTGTAAAATACGATAGTTAGTGGTGTCACATTAAGTTTTGTTGCGCATAATAAAACCTTCAAAGCAGGTTCCACCGGTGTAAAGTCGCTCTAGAAACACTACACTTCTTCCAAAACAATATCAGCTTCGAAGACAATATAATAAAGAATACAATTTACTATTTCAGTCAAATACCAAAGTTATCAATGTAAAATCCAACAACCGATAAAACATTATTCCAGAAAACGATTTATATACTGTTATTTCAGAGCTATAAAAATAAAGGCAAGCATAAAACACACCTCAACACGCTTTAAGACCTTGCATCCGTGGACCTAGCACATACATCAAACTTTCCAACTACTAGTGAGCGTTGTGATACGATACAACACAACATATATGTTTAATCAAAATCTAGAGCATCTCGATTAACTCTTCAGTTCTTAAATTGACACATTTGTGAGCTCGTAAATTGCAAAATGATGTAAAGGCAGAGTTCGTCCTTATTGAGTCGCTCTGTGAGGCTCTTTACAGAACCGGGCAACACCAATCAGAAAGCGCGGTGGCTACTACACGAGGCTTGCAAAACGAAGCGGCTTCAGCCCGCCCCTGCGGCAATGGTTTGTTTATGACGGTACAACATGTTAAGGTTAAAGCAAGAAAGTGTAAAACAATTAGCTTTTGAAAAAACCAAGGATAATCATATTTTTAAGCAAACATAAAGACATATATGTATCAGGTATATAGGTTTTGCTACTTTTGGCTATATAAGTAGGTAGATATAGTGGTACTACTAAACACCTCCACCACAATTTATCGTGGTTGTGACGAGTTTAAAGCCGCCATTTTTGTCTACTAAGCCCAAAGCAAAGATGGCTTTGTAAAAATTGCTATTAATTTTCAATAGATTCTGAAATATATTCGGTGATAGCTCACACATGGCTTCGAAAGTTGTCCAAATTTAAACAAACTTTTCTCTAATTTGCTCGGGAGTTGTTTGCGGAAAGGTACATATTTTAGATTTCTGTCCGTTGTTACTCCGTTACAAACAGTATAGTCATTTCTTGCTAGTGCTGTAGGAGAATGGGGTTCCCGTATATCCCGTAAAGCCGCTGTAGTCAATAATTTAATAATTTCTATGGCCCAGTATTGAGCTGTTTATGGCCAAACAGTGTCAACTCAAACCTAGGTTCTGGTGAAACAATCTTAAAGAATGTGGTTTGTCGTTGGAACGTCTTTTCAAAACTAGAATAGAACCAAGAATTATATCAACGAATCTATATATGTCTGCGAAGCTTCAAAACGAACATTTTTGTAGGAAAGTGCATTTAGGATTGCTGACGTCTACTCAATACATGATTGGAATTGGATAAAATCTATTTAATAGTAAAGCAGTATCGATTTGTAAACGGGGTCAACGTACTATGGGCCCACAATCAAGACGGCCATTAGTCCTCAGCATCGTCTTCGTGGAAACATCTTATAATGTAAAAAAACTATAATGACCACACGAACTTTTATAATTTAGCACAAAAACTCTACAGAAACTACAAATTTTTTGGCTTCAATATTCCCAGTGAACCAACTAGTGAAATAACAGTGGATTTGTTTACTGGCAGTGCAATTTTAGTGATATTTTCTGAAATTCATTAACGTAACGCTGGAAATCACGAGACAAAATCTAAAATAGACAGACGGTGCGAAACGCTGCGAAATATATGTTTATAACCTGAGCTGAATTATCTTTATGTACGTACACTCGTTGAAACGTTTAGCCCAAATTTAACAGTAAAATTGTTGTGATAAAGAAAACTGGTAAATCGCGATTCTTCAAAATTTGTTCCATTGTTTTACGAGATTCTGAGCTCAAGTTTTTCAAGACATGTTTATTTTCCTTATCGGCTAAAATAAAATAGTACAACCGTTTGAACTGTGTACAAATTCACCAAAAACGCTTTCATATTGTGATCAAAATCTAATCCGAAATCTTGTGGTTAAAGTTTAAACGTATGAACGCATCTATATTATAGAGATTATAGAAACATGGCATACAGTAATGTTACTGAAAACCTGATTATTACGTTAAGATTTACAAATGAAAAGCGATGCCCCATTAAGTAGTTTCTAGGTAATGCCAGCTCGACTTTCTTGAATGATTTTTATAAATTATTAATAATTTTGATGACAATTATTGATTCAGCTCGACGATACATATTTCAAACGTATTATTTGCTAAACCTTAAAAACGACCAAGCGGCAACTTCCATGTGCGATGAGCCATTTAACAGATAATTTTCACCCCTTTACGTTTCAAATGATCTGACAGCAAGCAGGAGAATGTTTTCCCACTCTATGCATTTTAAACCCATAAGAAAGCAACAATTTTCGTGAAAACATATTGTTATTAACTACCTAAGGTGTGCTTCCGTTGGTTAACTTATGATTATTTGGAACCCCTAGAAACATAAAACTCTTGCTGAGTAGAAAATAACACAGCCTTCGTTATTTCAAGCAGCATAGCACTTACCATTTACTCCACCAAAATCGTCGCTCAATGATATTCAATACAGCTAAATCCAGTACAGACATGGCACAACACCCACCATAAATGACCAATGCACATAAGACCCCGATCCACCGAGTTTTAGCTTGGAGGGTTCAGTCATAATATCTGACTCTCTAGTCTTGGCAATCAGCTATCATGTTTCCACTATATTTATACTCTGCACTTCAATCTGACCTCCTACCCCACTTTTCAGCTCATGGCGATATTATAATTTGCCTCGGAGAAGCTCCCTTTTAAGCTCGTTCTTATAGTTTATGTCGATGCATCTTAATGTTTATTGCTGCTCGCACTGTGCCGGTCGCTTGCAGCGCGTAATGTACGCATTTATAAACTTCGATTAAGTTCTGCAGTCAAAATAACCCGGTCTTATATGCAATTTACTGATGAGTATGTCATGAGAAGATCATAAAACCAAATTGGGTTGCGCAACATAATAATTACAATAGAAATAACCAGTAACCAACAATAGCGAATACCGATGATAATACACCCGAAACACAACTAAAAACACAGGTTGAATTAGACAATAATGCGATGGTAGCACCTTGGATCGCCATGCAACAATATCGTTATGTACAATTCTACGTGTGCATATGTATACATTAATCCGTTTATATTTAGAAGTACAGTATATAATGGGTGCACATTAATGTTTACGAATTCGGTAAGCATTAGTATTTTATAGTTATGCGGATAACACTAAAACAAATTAACCCTTTGTGAAAAATTCACGAGTGGTATTCGAACTGCTATTTTTTAATCGAACGCTGTACTATAATGTAGCTATATCAATGAGTCAGCGTACCAAAATTAGCCATAACCGGAACTTTCAATTATTTTGTCCCTTGGGCGCTTTGGTTTAAAAAATTTGGCATAACACTAATAATTAACACACATAAAGTAATAAATGATTTGCGGGAGTCCACCGTCAGTTTTATAATCATTCTCCTGGAACAGAAACGATGAACTGTACGACGCGGAATCGCCCCAGCCTCGCAAATTTTACCAAGCCGTTTATTGTAACAACCATAACTACTGGGCCTGAATATACAATTCTTGATAACGATCGCTGAATATTTCTAACAGTTCCGAAGCCTTCCTCTTTTTGTTCTTGAACTATGTATTCTAAACGCCAAAAAGGCAACGAAGTGACGTTGATAAATTTTTTGTCACATATCATGCATAATGAAGTATAAAGTAAATCCAACAAGGCTGAATGCCCTGTAACCGTCGTTGAATCTTACTTCAACTTTTAAGTAATATTTTTGATGTAAAAACTCTGTTTGTACTGAACTTAAATACTTGGAAATCAGGTCATCTCTTTTGTTCGCAATGTCAAAATTGTTATCGATATTAGTAAACGCAATGCCTGTAAGGCCCATCAATCGTGAATACCACTGTGATGCATGAGTACGCTGTGCTATATTGATATTTTAAGGACAATTCGGAAAAATGATTAGGATCATAGAAAAATTTCTCACTAGATTATCAGAAAAACGAAAAATCAACGATACTACAGCACTTACGTCATACCGCTATTCTTCATGACCTAATTGCTGTTTTACTAACGTAAAGCATAACTTTCTTGTTTTATGTATATATGTAAAGTATATGTACCTTGACCTTCGTCCTCTATTGGTATTGATCGATTTGCGAGAGGATTTGTTGTGCTTGATGCTTCATTGATCAGTTCGATGGAGGAGGATTAAGCCTTGTTGAAACAAGGCCAGATGTTGTTGAAAAGATAATAACAATTGATTACAATGGGAGACAGAATCGTGAAGCCTCTGTTTGAACGATGACAGCGATGGGGCGTTTACCACATTAAAAGGGAGACCATTCCACATCCGAACAATTCGCTGCGAGAAAAAATTCTGACGAATTTCCAATAGAGGAACGTCAATAGTCTGTAGTTGAAGTTATGGCCTCTTGTGAGCGGGCAGCCTTTGGCAAAGAATTTAAACATGTCAAGATCAACATCGCCATGGAACATCTTGTAAACGAGAATAAGGTCACTTCGCAGGGGGCGACACAGCAGAGTCTGCATGCCTAAATACTGAAGGCGTTCCGAATACTGCAGATGACGAATAGCGGGTAGCAATCTTGTCGCATGTCGCTGCACTCGTTCAATCGCAGTGCATTGAATATCGCGCTCAAGATAACGGCACCAGACATTTACTGCATATTCAAAATGTGGTCGAACTAGCGCGCGGTAAAGATTGAGCCAAATTTTCTTCGTCCAGTGTTGAATTGGTCGCTTAATCAGGTGAACCACACGAAGCTCTCTAGCTGCTACCATCGAACAGTGCTCAGAGAATTTAAGGTCGCTACACATGATGACACCTAGATCCCTTTCTTGTCTAGATACACTCAGGACATTATTCGTAAACGAATATACGACCTCCGGATTATTTCGACCACAGTGCATCAAATGGCTTATTTCGTCATTAACTGATACACACCACTCTACGCAAAATCTAAAGAGACCGTCCAGGTCTAATTGCATACTGTCAAAGCCCCATTCAGGGCTACCTCTACTTATTCTGCGCGCCAGGAGAATATCATCAGCGAATTTATAAATTGCGCGGGAAACATATTCATCAATGTATATGTGCCTATGTAGAAATACCATAATCCAGCGAAAGAAACAGACCATTTAAAACGAAAACCAACGATACTACACCACTTAAGTCATACCACTACTTTTCACAACGTAATTGCTGTTTTACAAACGTAAAGCATAACTTTGTTGCTTTATTTATATGTGCCTATGTAGAAATACCCTAATTATTATTTTTGCCGAGTAGGACGCCTAGAGTAGTAACAGAAGCAGCAAGTGGCGTCCCTGCAATCGGCCTTTTTCGCGCGTATACTACTAAATTGTGTATACATATAACTATTTTGTACATACATAACAGGGCATATCCGGAACTGGATCCAGCAAAAGAAACCGACCATTTAAACCTAATCATGACCCTGGCCTTCGAAGCTTACAGTAAAACATACAGTAAATATTTTACATTAAACTTAATGTATTGCGATGACATTACTGCCTGTTTGGAAGTTTGAAGAGGTTGCTGAAACCAGGGTTTCTTTGGGTGCGCAGGTGAGTCTAGACCCAGGCCAATTTCGGCTTGGGGGAGACATAGGGTCTGCTAATAAATTGCATTACAAAGTGCAGGCTTTCAGCCGTTTGTGCTTACATTTGTATATCGTTGCTTGCTGCTGATTTCACGGATGGCCCTCAGCGTTTATCTTGGCTTGGGGCAGGCAAAGAATAATTTATATATTTGTAGTTATGTGATAATGTCAAATTGCGTTTCGTTTTTTATTGTGTAAAATTTCGTAAAACTGTCGAGCCAAAGTTGTAAGTCTGGACCCAGGGTTCATTTTGAAAAAAAAAACCCTGGAGGAAGCTAATAATGTTTATTTATCGATCAAGATGTCAGTTGTTTGGACCGAAAGAGGAAAGGTGCGTGCCACTATAATACCTATTTTGCTAAACTGCGTCAAACTGAATGTTTCTAACGCATGGATGGCAGACTCTGTTTCCAGTCGCCTCCTTTCACTACACATATGTTTGTTACATGTTATTCCGTAGGAAACTTGAAAGTATTGGTTTATATGGTCCTAAAAGAAAATAAAATATTATAACTTTCTGATCAGCAGTCAGACATTGTTCAAGCTACCGTTGATCAACCAGTGCCCGTCAGCTATAGATGATGATAATATTCTGAACAGAATGCTATAGATGAGATAAACTGGAATAACGCTCGCACAGCCTCAATAAATACAGTTCATAACCATGAACGCAGTTTCTGGCTGCGCTGCCTATAATTATGTTGCTTTACCCAATGTAGACCGATTAGAAAGTTTAAAGCGCGCACGCTGGTATAAACAAACTTACAGCTAGCTAAGTATTTCTACATAACCCATACTGCTATGCATATCAAGTTTGACAGGTTCAATTGCAACATACCCCCAGATTTCTTATTGGGTAACACAACTGATACGAGCATCGACCCGGTTTTATCTATTTAACAAACTCCTGCAAAGTAAATATGAAAAATTCCTACTGATATGTGTTATACTTCCCTTTCACAATGCAGTTTGCTGAGTTAACACTTTCTTTTGTTTCGTTGTATTGGAACTTGATCATTGAATGTTTGAACCACACATGAAGCAAAAAATGTGGAAAATTGTAAACAAAAATTTTAAACTTTAATTCCGGTTCCGGTGCGGATTACAAAAACTTTTGCGAAAACCGCAACCAGAACATGATGTTCGCTGGAATCGGAACCGGAACTCCGGTTACTCCCTGATAAATAATATGTATTATACGTACCCACGGTGGAAAGCAAAATATGTAACAATAAATTTTAGCATTTGCAGCTACCCGAATAGGACCATTTCACCGGATAAACATCAAAAACAGTGTGAACATATAGATTGTTTTCCACTTTACCATTCCAATATTTCAGTTGAAGATTTATAATTTTACATCTTGGCAAATAAAATCTATTTTATATGTTGTACCGTGTTTTACATTAAGAAATATTGATTTTGATACATAAAATATGCTCAAAAATACTAATGTAATGGCCTCATGAAAGGACCAAAGTTTTATCTGAGGGTCTTTGCCTCCCAGCTCCAACCTTGAGGTAACTGAAAATGCCTAGAATAATTACCTCTAGGTAACCTGCCCGCCCCGGAACCGTTCCCCCAGGTTAACTGATGGGTTCCGTAATTGCATGTTTCCGTGTTTTTATGCATTAACAACATGTATATCGTTAATTTAGTTGCATATTGCTTATAATCATTGAAAAGGCGTATTTCTGTGAGCCGCATTTCATTTGACCTAGGATTGTGTCAACAATAGTCGAAATATACAGTATTGAGTTTAAACCCTTTTTTGTTTGGACGATTATTTTTAATATCACCTCAAAACTAGTGGTGCTGGGGATGGGTTGATGACCTGCAATGAAACCGAAAGGCATGACCTAGGGGAGCCGCCTAAATCCTGGGGGCATCTCGAAACTTCTGGGCGTCCCCCTCCCCTTTGTGGAAAGGCCAGATGCAAAATAGGTTCAACAAGTTCCGTCGGTTAAGGCGGTAGATGACAATGGTGGAAGGGTGGTAGGCCAAGAGAGGACACCAAAAATTCATCCCATTGCTCCCTAACAGTTAAAATTTTATAAGCACCAGCGCCAAGAGATGCTAATATGACCTATGGAGTCTGAAACGTCAGTACGAAAATTTTCGTTAAATCTACTGTATTGCAATGGTGAAGGACCCCGCCCGCCAAAAAAATCTAAAAAACGTTTCCTTTTCCTTATCAGCAGCTGTCTTCGTATACATGTTTGGATTGAACCAAAAGTCGCACAACTATTTTGTAACCATCAAGCACACAATTTTACATTTCGCACGATATTGGCGAATTTTTACCCATCATCTTATACAATTTTACACAAATTCGCGCGAAATTTCAATGTTCACAAAAGTCCGATGCGATGTTGTATGGTGTATGTAGCTTTACACTAGAACTCTGACACAATTAAAATTATTGTATCAAGCCCATTTTAACGTAGCACTGCAGCAAGGCGTTTGAAAAGAATGTCAAACAGTAAGACTATCATCAGCCGTGCCAAGACTTGAACCGACTTTACTACGAATCAACGTAGTATAAATTACCCTACTTGAACAGATTCGAGTTCAAAACGAATTCTGTCATATTTGAAAGTTGTTCTACTATCTGAATCCAAAATAAAATTGATTAGCTCTCGAAACAATCGCCAGAACTAGTAATGCAACCTCACCAAAGAATGCAAAAACATTCATTCAAAAATACATACAATTTTCGTTTGCATCTTTTTTCTTTCGCGTTCGACGTTGCTTGTGCGCCTATTTCTGTCCGTGATGATATTTTTAATATCTCGGTGGCGTATATTTTACAGTAACTTCTACGTAACGGAAGATTGGTTAAAATATGCCTAGGCATGTCTATCATCTGTCGCAATGGTTAAGTATGCGTGCTACCAAAGCGTAACTCAATAACTAACAACATAAATAACACGACCGGCAGTAAAATGTTAAATTAAGAACTCATTCTGCGAAGCATAACATCATGGATTAAGTTGGAAAATTATATCGATCACACAAAAAGGTTCACCTTTACCACAAATAAAATCACTTAACTTGACCGCTATTAGTTGAACGATACACCTATTTCCGCACATTTTGACAGAGAAGTCTTCAAGAAAACCGCACTGACACCTACCAAACCGCCACCAAAAGTTTCGATGAATATTTGACGGAATATAATCGGTTTTGGCAAAACTGTAATCGAACCATTTCGAAAGTTATTCATAACATATAGTAAAGCGAACCCAGCGCCAGCAGGACACGACTCGATAAATTAAAACGTCTTCCTTCTTTCCAGGAGAAGTCGTCATTCATGATCATAAATTATGATTGTTAAAATGAACGTCAAAAATATCAAGCGAAAGCGTCAACACCATAATACTTATGCTATCGTCAACGCTGACTTGCCTTGATCCATTGTGACAGGTATAACCAGAAGACGGTCGTATTGCTCGTACACATTTTTTCTATTCCGTTTTTTAATTAGCTAAAAATCATTTCAGTAGCACGCGATATGTCCCAGCCGCAGCTACTCAACGCTACTCGTGCATTATTCTGAAATATAAAACTAAATTGCTCATATCAAGAATATACCGGAAGAGTAAGACTCTTCCTAGCACGATAATGTCGGCATATTAATATTGGGGGCTCCTGGCAAAAATCGTTGCCTTAGTGACAAAAATTTGGTCTACTTAAACCAAGCTGCGCTTTAGTTGTTCGTTCCTTCCCCCGTTAAAAGCATCCCCCAGTTCCATAAAATTGACTAAAATTTTTTTACCAAAATCCCCTATCTAACATTAAACACTAGTGAAGCTCGCTTGCGAGCCAGAATTCGAGTGGTGAGAACAATCCCCCGAAGTCTGTTGTAGTAAGCACACACAAACAAAGCCAGTACGCAGGTGCAACATTATAATAAACCGTGAGTGATGACTGATGAGTAATAGTTACGCCCGGCTCTTTTGATAACCAACGTATGCAGTAGACAAAACATCATACAACGAGTACAAAAACACTGAACTAACAATAAATTTAATAATTCAATAAAACCTTTATTGGCCGTGAAAAGAACGTTAAAGAATTCAAACCGACACTTGAGAAAAATCTCATTTTTCATACCAAGTATGAAGCAGAAGTGTGAAAAATATTTGCCACACAATATTTTTGACACTTGCAATGAGCTTGTTGGCCCAGAAAACCCATATAAGACATTAAAAGCAACAAAAACACACATTTAGGTGTATTTCCCACGACTTTCCATCAAATATGAAATTTGGCGCCAACTATAAGCTTATAGACTCCAGATTGGGAAGTAATTGGAAAACTTGTTATATATCATTGGAAAGCCCTGGTAAGGCTACATGGAATAGGCCTATTAGTTTGCGGATACCTCGTTTACTTATTGAGAAAAGTCGCAAAAACTTGAGGGGGTGCCCGAAAAATGGGCCAAAATGACGTCATTTTGCCCCATAACTTTTCCCACGGGAAAAAATTCAAAAATCTGGCTCCGTCACTACTTCTAAATCGACCATTGCTGTTCCAATGAGTTATCTAGCATCAAAATCCGCCCAACCGTTATCGAGATCAGGTGCGACAGACACACACAGACAGGACCCCCTCAACCCCCCTCCAGAGCCAAAATTGAAAATTCTCGTCCCACTCGCTCGCTTCGCTCTCTCATTCCACTCCATGTCGATTTCGAAGTCTGTTGGTTCAACTAGGTGGTTATCAGCTCATTTCCCGTGGCAAAATTTTCAACGAATAGAGAAGCAAGTAATGTATACCATTTTTAGATATCGTGAGCGTCTTTAGCTTCACACACTTTTTCGGTGGTTGTAAAGTGGTTTAAAATCGACAAACTCGATTTATTTGTCTTCCGTTGGTTGGGTATGTAAATTATGAGAATCTGATTATGAGATCTTCAGAACTATGCTAATCTTTACAATATAATTTAACCACATATCATGAAAATACAGGGAATAGGAACATTTTTTAAATAATACGATGTGGAGATTCATATTAATCTTAAGATTTCTAAATTCAAATAAGAAACTAATCACATGCCGCCAATTTGTTTTTACCCGAAAATAGGTACTTCACAAACGACTGTTTGGGCTTAACCTGCAAGTTGATTGATTTGGACAGTGGCGGTTCTCTAGCAGTCTCATATACATTTCCAAGATACCCAAAACATCATAAATTTCCACTTTTATTCTGAAAAAAATTGGTGTTAACTATAATTGAAAGTGACAACTATTAATTTAAACTGTTAAGTATAATAGGATAAATTGATTTAATGTAATTTAATACCGTAAATATAGGTACAAAAGCATCTTATCAAAAGAACACGGTTTATACCTCAAATATTTGAAGCATCATACTGAAATATGGCTCTAAGAGTAAATAGCAAAGTCTAGTACACTGTTTTTGAAATTTAAATAAAAGTTTGAAAATATAGGATATGTTTTTTCATACCCGGATAATCCGGATTATCCGATATACCTCACAATTTAACTCGGCTATCCTGGGCTATCAAAATTGGGGGGGTGGGGGCCCTGGCATTTTTCGGTTCCCCCTGGTTTAGAGCAGGTGCCCCCGGTTCATGCCCCCTGGCAAAATTTTGGAAAAATCGCCTCTTGGAAAATTTTTTTATTTCCAATCAGTCCAAAGTACAAAAAATTGATCGGAATTTGCATTAAAATTTCGTTCTGAAGCCAAAAATTTCTCAAATTTTATTAAAATTTGCTTCAAAATCGCTTTTTCTCTCCATCAAAAGCATTTTGGCAGTGTTTCTGACACGGTTTTTAACCGTTTTTCTCTTGGCAAAATGCCCCCTGGCAAAATCTGGCGCCCCCCGGTTCGGAACCAGGAGGGCCCCGCCCTGGCAAAATTTTCAGCGAATGGAGAGCCCAGCTATCCGGATATGGTGACCTGTATTCCTGCCCATCATTAATGTCACTACATTGCAACAACGACTGCGCGACATTCGCAACAGCCAAACGAAGAACTGGCTTGAAATCTGAAATAATCTCGCGTAAAAACGAAACGAATTAGTGGATAAGACTGAAGCTTGATGGCCGAAAGGCCCACTGAAAGGTGTGTGGCCCTAATGGCTGAATGAATTTAAAAATAAAACAATGACTTACTTCATCCACACCCATTTCTTCCAATTGTTGTATCCGATGAAGAAACTCAGGATTCGGTTGACCGGCAGCTTGAAATAACAAACAAAATATGAACAAATATAATACATAATTTTAATGCAGCTAGAGTGTTTGGTATACCGATTAGCATTACAAAATACTGTATACAAAAATACTGCTTCGCTTGTTCATTGCATGGCAACGTCACTAAATTCGACAGTGAGCGGCAGCTTTTCGCTTGACAGTAGGACGCGTTTTTGAACTTCTAAAAGCTGTTTCTTACAAAGCTAGTTCGTCGCCTACGTCACTATTGGACGATCTTATGTTGCGTTGCAGCTAGTCTCTCCTCAACGATATATATGTTCCTTTGATTTGAAATCCGACTATCTGACCTTTCATTTGGAAGCGCACGACCAATTCGACAAACTCTTAGGTGTTTCTCGGACTTTTGTGAAAGGAAGCGTTTTTGCTTATGCCTTTTGCGCTTTGACCTTGCGATTGCGCCTTATTTATTTACTGAGCTGTTGAGACCTTTGATTGGCGTGGTATTCCGGTTTCGATTTATTCAGATGATGACCTTATTACGGATAGTGAGTCCGCGGAGCAGTGTAAGGCCGATTTGTTCTCTCTCGGGTTCTCAGTTGACAAAAAAATGTGTTTGCGTACCGACACAGCGACTAAAATCCCTGGGAGTGTTTATTAATCTTTGTTTATAACTGGTCACTAAAAAGGCCGAAACCTGCACGTTGGCGGCTTCCAGTTTGGCGAGTACGCCCTCGACCGCAGGTCGCAAGTTGGCCAGCCACACACAGGTAAGTTTTAGTCGTAGTCTTTTGCACTGGGTCGATTACTAGCCTGATGTGTCGAGGGCGTTTCGTGGCTATCGAAGCTGCTGCTGGCTGGGATGTTGTATTCAGTGTGCCGGCCGATGTAAAGAAAGTTAAGCCTTTCAGGCTCAACGATTTATGCAGTGCCTTGTAGATAGTTTTTAAGTCATAGTTTGCCTGATCTTCTCGTTTTACCGTATGCCAGTGCTTCAGGTGCCGGAGCGGTGTGCTCCTTGCGCAATTCAGACTGTTCCAATTCACTTTTGAATTGGAACAGTGTAGAAAAATGTCAGAGCTCTACGTGCGGGGAATATATTAATTTTCTGAAAAATATTCAGTCAAAAGCATTTCTGGATAGCACAGTTGCCCTTGCAATCATTAGACAAAGGTTTTACGCATGCGAGTCTGCACACGGTTGCTCTAAGAATTCTAGGACTTTGCATGAGGCATAACATACGCTTCGAAATACAATGGGTTCGGCGTCAGGGACACGCCGGTGCCAAAGAGCTTAGTCAAGAGCATGATTGGGACAATTGTCGAATTACAGATGAGGTATTTGGGCTATTGAACGATCTTATTGGTGTTAATTTGATTTTGATAGATTAGCTGATGCGGATAACTCTGGTTGTGTTTCAGTTCAAAATGCATTATTTGACATTAGTTTTTGTTGCTAAGTAATGTTTTGAGTATATTTGCTTTATGTTTTGTTTTTTCTTAGTAAAATACTTGTGCTAAGTCAAAATTAGTATATTTCGGAAACCCCTTTGGAGAGGTAAATTTAAAGTAATCATCAGAATTTAATTTTTCATCAATATCCAAGATAATATCTTAACATGTTTAACTTGTAAGAGAATGCAAAACTCAGTGGTCAAAAATTGCATAAGGTACAGGATGCACCTGAAATGAATATCGCATTTCCAGCGCGCAAATATCCAACAAATACTGCAATTATAAAACAGTGCGAGCAGTGAGCGAACGGCAGTAATTTCTAACGTGTACTTTGCAGATAAAACATACCACACTGCGCTGAATACTTGAATTAAACAAATGTGACTACTACAGAGTGATATACACTAGAAGCTGGGTGAACCGACACGTGCGCAGAGAGTGGTAACTCTGTTCTCAACTTTGATCAATTTTGTAATTCACTTTAATTTGCTGAATTTAATTTTCATAAAGACGTAATCTTAAATTCCCAAAATAAAAAAACACCACCACTACCCTGGTAAAATAAACGTCAGATTATCTTACCCTCTGCATATTTCTGTGACCAATTCCGCGCAGTTTCGTTAAATAAACTAAGTCGCTCCTTGTATTGCTTTGCTACAACTGCATCCTGAGGATCGTCGGGTTCGGGTGAACACAGAAGCGCTTGAATCGATAGAAAGACCGTACGAAGCGTCATCGAAGCCGCCCTAAAACATCAAACGCCGTTAAGCAAAATGGCAGCCGAAAGCATAAGCGAAACGTCAGTACTAAATTTTAATCCAACTTGAATGAGCTGAATCAATAAACTGTTATCTCAACAATATTTTGTTGATGTGAGCACCAAAATATGCGTCGACTTTCATACATTACCTCAAAATTATGGTACCCACCATCCAGATGTCCGTCACATATCGAAAGTCCAGAATCCGCATCCTACGCTACATTGTATCTAGCTTTACTACTATAACCGAACCTGTTTTCGATAAGTGTCCGAAATGTTGGACTGTGACTAAAACGAACAATTTGGCTTCTAAAATCGAACGACGTATTCAGCTCTCCTAAGTCAGAACAGATCTTCCAGGTTAAAATTTTGAGATGCCTTCGTTGCATGCCGCCTGACATTGTTTGTTTCGGTCGGCATACCGATATCCTTAATAGTTCAACAGAAAACATAATAACTGTATTGGAGAATTCCATTTCTAAGCTAAAATTTCATAAATTTCGTTCAATTCAAAATTGCTTAAAAAATTTTCCCTCGTTAGAAAAGTCTTGGGGTAAGGTGTTTACAGCAAAACACTGAATTCTTAACTTTGACAATATTCTTGGCGAATAGAAATGCCAGAAAACGATCGATATTTGACTAATTTAAGTTTAAAAATAAAGACACAAGCGCCAAACAATTACTATATTGTAATTGTTAATATTTGTAAATTTAATATTAATTAAAAATTTCTATTTATTACCTATTATATAAATTGTTATATTATCTGTATCTTACCAAATAATGAACCAATAAAATTTTTAACAAATTATCTCTTTCAACAAAGGGTGAGACATTATAAATAATTTATACCTATTTAGTGTTTAGCTAAATAGAAATATCTTATTTGTTCTTAGAGCAGGAAATGAAGAAACCTATAAGCTGCATTTAGAATGAAACTATTAACAGGGACGCCATACATAATACATCGTTATCCAAACACGGTACTCTAAGCTGAAATAGATAATAACACTGATATTGTGGTTCAAATACAAAAAGCTTGCACACAATAAGTCGTAAAGATTTATGGCATAATGTGCGTTGGATTCTTGTTTTTGTAAACAAATTAACAAAATGATCACATGAAATGGCATGGTCTCGAGTTTAAGTTAGCTAAAAACGAGAAAACGCGCAATGCTTTTGATATGAAACCAAACAAAAGTCAATTCCTAGGTAATTACGAACAAAATTAAGTACACTAGTATCTCGAAAGCGGGGGTGAAACGAAGCGAGCGAGGTTTCATTTTAAGTTATCATTTTGTTTAACCATTTGTAACAGGCTGTGTTTGACGCATATGCCAACTTAACTCGAGTTAAACCCTGAACACATTGAAAATCTAAAACCTCATATGCCCTATACCCACCGAGAACAGCGTCAAGTACTTGTGCTGGTCCCTAGATAACCAAACCATCGTATTCAGCCTGCCGAAAACTTATAGACAATTCTTGATGACCTGTACGCAATAATTAACCAAACAGCTGAAGACAGACAATACTCTGGAAATCGTGTTCATTGACGCTAAACCAACTGAAAACCGATGAAAAAGCACAAAATATGCATGCTGGACTGTAGATAGCCAAATCATTGTATTCAGACTTCAAGAATTACTTACATATACAATCATTCTTGATGCCTTACACTCAATACATAATCAGACGAATGATAAGTGCATTACATTTACGAAATCGGGTTCGCCGACCCTAAGTCCCCGAAACTCCATGAAGAGGTATATATAATACAGTCCAGTTGGACTCTACATAGCAAATCTATCATATCTATTCTTGAGAACCTAATGGACATTCATTTTAAAGTAAAAACAAGACAAGTAAAAACACGGCGAAATTTGAAAAATCGCCACCTCCAGCAAAGAATCGACGAACCATATTCGGACTCACAACAGCCCAGGAAATGGTTTCACAAAAAAGCAGTGTTCAGCAAACTTGTAGATCTCAAGGAGCTGATTCTGTTCATTGATACAAAGCCTGTGTAGTGAGATATGGGCTGCAAAACACTGTTACCCGTACGTATCGTAGAGAATAAGAACAATGGTTCACCGTGAAACACAGCACATCGACCACTGACGTTTCGGGCCCGTCTTCGCCCACAAATGGTTGACTGTCGTCGTATGGCCGAGGCGGACATTAACGTCAACCTTCGAACCGCGATGATGTCGGAATGTCCGAACTCGGCCCACCAATTCGTTGTTAAAATAATGCTCGAATGCATCTAACGACGGATGAGCTGGTGTTCTAAACCACTCCAGGGCCACGAACACCGTTAACGATGGAAGTAGGACAGTCGCTGTGACAACTGTGCCTTCGCCGCTGATGATGTGGATGTTGATGTTGCCGTTAAGTAGTGCATTTTTTACCGCTGTTGAATGCTGATGAAATTAAGACGTGAGAACTAGATTAATTCAGCAGTGATCAGACGACTTCGACCATGACTGTGTTACTGCTGATTAATATGTGATTGATGTTGATGATGAAGTCGTTGCTGATAATAATGCTGGCAATGAAACGGCGGATGATGTTGATGATGAGGAAGCAAGCGTCGTAGTGGTGTTAATGCTGAATACAACCAACCGTCAATACGCGATAAAATGCAATATATTTTTTAAAGACACTGAAGATGGCATTGTAAGACGCACATCGAAAGAGTGGGTAAGTTTACACGCAACCCTTCTTCAGATACCAGCAGCGGTCGAGAGTGTGCTCAAACGCAACGGAACGCACGATTGCCAGTGGCAGAGAAGGTTGTTCATGAATGAAGTTTATGACACTCCCGACGACTAAGTTGAATGGTTCACGAAGTGATAATCGCGACACCGATCAAAATAAATGATTCGTTGAGACACAATTTCTAACTGTTCTAAGAACACTATGGCCGCTTCTGTAAGACCAGCAGACACGGTTTGTTGAAGCTGCTGCTCATTTTCACGCCAGCAGAAAATTCTGCCACTCTTTTGCTTGCTTCCTCTACATTACCTAAGGTGAATCCCCCAAAGTCGAATGTTTGTACGTCGATCGGATCCGGCCGATTGTTGTTATTGTCTAGTAAGGCGGGGCTCGTATCAGTTGGTTGGTCAACAGCGTCGGTATACCGGCGACCGGTAGGCGATTCCACTTTTGCCATCGTTCCCGAAGGCTGAGGAGATATTCGTTGTTTGCAGTATTTCCACAGCCATGCCAAACGTCATTGTTTCAGCTTCCAGTGGCGAACTAAGTGTTTACCTGCGTCGCCAAGAATATCTAACTGCATACCAGGTTCATTTGCCGGCAACCCAATTGGTAAGTATGCCAAAAAGTCATTAGGGCTTAACGTGATAGCATAGGGTAGGTCCCCGTAGACATACGTGATCGATTTGCTGTTTACGATGGTTTCTATATCTGAGACGTCATCGTGATAAATTTGCTATCAATTCCAACATGCTCATAAGACCCGCCTTGCCACGGCGCCAGCTCCGTGGTAAACTTCCACACAATGCTTCATGTGGCTGCGTATGCTTTTGCACTCGTCGGTAACTACATTTGCACAAATTTTGTAGAAAACAGTCTTCGTTACGCGAAACTGTGACGCTTTGTCTGATATAATTTGTTCCGGCGACCGTCGACGCGAGATAAACCGCGTAACACTCTGAGGGAACAGTTGTGCCTAACAGTCGTTCTCGCTGACACACTGTAAATGAATAGGTCGGATAGCCAAACAAGTGAATAAACATACCCAAACCTTTTGGATGTCGTCGCCCATCGAACAATGATAGGACCCATATAATCGATGCCTGTGTACTGAGATGGGCCATGCTAGTCGCTCCCCGGACCACGGTCGCATCGGTGGAAGATCAAAATGTTAGCCGTTCTGGTGTCGACAGGTGACACAGCGACTGATGACTTTCCTTACACAAGCCACCCCTGCGGAATATAAAACTCGCGTCTGATTTGACTGAGCGTGTGTCCCACATTGAAATGGTACAAATGTTCGTGAACGTTGCGTATGAGTAAGGTTACATAATGGCCTTTAGGCAAAAGCACAGGAGCTACGGGCGTCTGGGGTGAAGTCGGCCTGCATAAATCTACCGAGGCAGCGTAAAACACAGTTGTCATCAGTGGCCAAGCTCACAAACAAATTTGACATGGTATGACTGCTTTGCCCATGTACAACGTTATGGCGAAGGTCTTGGTATCCACATAAGTTTCAACTTTACAATATCAGCCGCTTCGAGGCGAGGCCTATACGACAACGATAAAAATGCGGTTGAGTCTTGGCTTAGTCTTAGCGTCGGTCAACTTGTCCCAGACAATGAGTATTGTATAGCACGCTGTCTCGGATTATGCGGTGAGTAGACGAGTAAGCTGTTGCGTTAATCCTCAGGGAAAGGTCGAATACTTGCACATCCTGTACGTCCTTGCACGTCAGGGCCTCCCCCGCTAATGTCATCACCATTGTCGGTGTTTTGCATAATTCACTGCATAATTCGTCGGATAATATTGGTGCGACTCCGACAGTCTGTTCCGGCCCCACTGTCTCCGGACTGCAAAACCAATTGACTGCCATCAATCGCTGTCCAACCTCATTCCAGGAACTTTGACAATGCGTTGTGTCACTTGGTCGTGGTGTGCGATATAGTTGCCTAAAGTGCTGTCATTTGAACTCTATTCTTGAAGATTCATACTTCCTGCTGCAAATACGGACATCGCTCGATCGTAGTTGTGTTGTCTTCCTGATTGCGAAGGATGGTTTGCCGCGACTAACATGGCGGATCACCGAAACAGTTGCAACCAATTACCTCTGAGATGCGTACCCCTCCGGGGTGAAGAGCGTCTCCATTACAGTCGAGCTACCAGCCGATTTACCAAGTCGTTGTTGATCTTAAGGCGATACTGGCACACTGCGCCCAACAAGAACAGGCTGCTTATCGTAAGGACACGGCAGAATCGGTATTCGATCAAATTCTCAGGTGATGTGTCGTCGGGCTTTAGTCCATCTCAAAAATAGAGCAATCGAGTCACGTCTCTATCGGTAGGTTGTAGATATATCTAGAGGAATTCTTTTTGGATATCGGACACGATGGCAAAACGGTGTAGCGAAACAGGATCAATACTGAACAAAAGTCAGGAAGAATGATTCATGGGTCCCCTGTAGAACATTCGTTCAATGATAGGTTGTCGATTTCGATGATGCATCGTAAAGATTCTAAATTCGTAAAATCGTAAATTCGCGTTGTGGCTCTGTTAGGCTTGACCACCGGGTGGGGGGGCAAGCAGTGAACAAGATGTTGACTGTGACTCGAGGTTACCGCGTTGTCTGGAACCATCTCGATGACTCATTCGGCTAATTGGTGCTCAATCACCTGTTGGTACTACTTTAAAATATCTGAGTTCGTTTGACGAAGACGCCTTGTTGCGGAGAGAAAGCGGCCGGTAGCCAGTTGTTCGTTGAACGGTAGTTTGGCGGCGTTGGGTTTCATAGGCCATTTCAAATGGTACATCTCGTGCGCAACAGTTTCGTCGAACTATCCAGAGCTTCGTCATTATCTCTGAGGGTAGACTCGTCACCGTCAGATATGCCAATCGTTTCGAGTGCCCGGTACTCGCCAATGTCCGGAACAGGGTGGTTATAGCACTCCTCGCGGTGATAAGACCACGCTGTCTTAGTGCTTGGCTGAATGTTTCTGTATCACGACTTTTATCAGCCGCGTCCAAATTCGTAATAGCGTCCCGCCAGGAGCAACTTGAAAGTGGACGGAACGATGTGTAAGCCGGGTGCGGTGGTCATGCGCTAGCCTGTGAAAAAAATTCCAGAATAGTCTGACCCAGTCCAGATATCGACGGATCACCTCGTCGCCGTCGATGCAAGCTGTCACGAGGAAATTCATTGATCTGATCGCGGCGCTGTCGGCGTCCGGTAGATTTCCTGGTAGAATGAGGTATTCGGTGATTACTGGGATCATGTGGACATCAATCGCACGATTGATGTCCACCTCGCATTTCGATTTTCACATCAATGATCGTTTCTTACATGATTATAAAAAATCATGAGCGTACCGAAACATATACAATAATAAATAGAAAACGTACCACTGGTCTTTAAGTATATCAAGGCATATGGCTCCGGTCGCTGAACTAATATTCGGATGCCAGATTTTTGTTAAAAACTTCATCTAAAATTGCCAAAAATTATATTAAAACAAAATACGTTTATCGCATTGTGTGAATTTTAATAAACACATTTGTTGATTTAGGAACACCAAAAACCATACGATACCAAAAAAACTATATACAGTACTCGACAGACATGACTCGCGTTTAGAACGAACGAACGAACATCACACAAAAATCGATCAAAATTCATATATCCGAGAACAGCTGCCAAGCAGACTTCGAACATATATTAAACAAAATTCGACGAAATTTGAAGCTTCTAGAACAAACATGGAGCGCACATCAAACGAACAGTCATTTCTGGTGAGTACTGTAACTATTCCAAGAACGCAAAATATGTACAGATTTTTCATATTCCACTGCCACATAAAACTTTACGCGAAATTATAATCCTCCAATATAAAACTATCATCAAGGGTCGATAAATGAAGATTATTGCTGCAAACAAGCTAAGAGACACAACTCATATTTTGTCTACATTTCAAAACATTACAGTACATGCTTACCGTGGAAATCATTAATACATACAGTGTAGCAACTGGTTAACTGAGGCCATCAAATATAACCAAAACTGTTAAAAAGAAAACCCCCACAACACCACCCACAAACAACAAACCACCACCAAACAAACACCAAACACCAAAAAAAAAACACCAACAAAAAAACCACCACCACACCACAAACAAACAAAAAAAACCCAACCCCAACCCAAAACAACCAAACCAACACCATTTCCGAAAACCACCGAAGTGAAACTTTTTAGCCGCTCAGGATGTCAGCAAAAATTTTCGAAAGTTGGATCGAGGAACCACGAAGGTGCCATACCTTTAACAGTCAAACCCCATAACTCCAAAACCGGAGCCTTAATCGAAAAACAAAAAAGAGGTATAGGCATTTATCATTTTACTATGAAATACAACCAACCTGGCATAAATTGGAAAGTTAAGACAAAAATAACATTGCTTCTATGAGGAGTACTAAAATGGGGTATAATTTTGACCTCTGACCTCGCACCATTGGGGTGCCATACCCTCGTACCCATAGAACCATATGTCACAGAGCAAAAACAACACAGGCAATGAGTTTCCCATTTCCGAAAACCACCGAAGTGAAACTTTTTAGCCGCCCAGGATGTCAGCACAAATTTTCGAAGGTTGGATCGAGGAACCACGAAGGTGCCATACCTCAAACCCCATAACTCCAGAACCGGAGCCTTAATCGAAAAAACAAAAAAGAGGTATAGCCATTTATTATTTTACTATGAAATACAATCAACCTGGCAAAAAATTCACAAGTTAAGACAAAAATAACCTTGCTTCCGTGAAGGGTACTAAACTGGGGCCTAATTTTGACTTCTGATCACGAACCATTGGGGCGCCATACCCACGTACCTATGGAAACATTGATCACAGAGCAAGCCAAACACCGGCAATGGGTTTCCCATACCCGAAAACTGCCAAGTGAAACTTTTCAGCCGCCCAGAACGTCAGAAGAAATTTTCGAATTTTGGATCGAGGAACCACGAGGGTGCCATACCTCAAACCTCAAATCTACACAAACGGAGCCTTAATCAAAAACAAGAAAGATGCATCGGCTTTTATCATTTTACTATGAAATAAAACCAACCAGAGGAAAAAATTCGCACGTTAAGACAAAAATAACCTTGCTTCCGCGAAAGGTACCAAAATGAGGTAAAAACCCATATTTTCACCTCTGACCTCGAACCAAGGGAGTGCATAACCTCGTACCCATAGAACCATATGTCACAGAGCAAAAACAACGCCGGCAATGAGTTTCTATTGAAATACTATAGAAATAGCAATTACTATTGAAATACAACCAAACAGGCAAAAATTCGAAAGTTAAGACAAAAATAACCTTGCTTCCATGAAGTCTACTAAAATGGGGTCTAATTTTGACCTCTAACCTCGAACCATTGGGGCGTCATACCCCCGTACCCATGGAAACATCGATCGCAGAGCAAACCGAACACCGGCAATGAGTTTCGCATTTCCGAAAATCACCGAAGTGAAACTTTTTAGCCGCCCAGGACGTCAGCACAAATTTTCGAATTTTGGATCGAGGAACCACGAAGGTTCCATAGCTCAAACCTTATAATTCCACAACCGGAGCCTTATTCAAAAAACAAAAAAGAGGCATCGGCTTTTATCATTTTACTATGAAATAATACTAACCAGAAGAAAAAATTCGAAAGTTAGGATAACCTTGCTTCCGTGAAGGGTACTAAAATGGGGTAAAACCCTACATTATTACCTCTGACCTCGAATTTACCATTTCCGAAAACCACCGAAGTGAAACTTTTTAGCCGCCCAGGATGTCAGCACAAATTTTCGAAATTTGGATCGAGGAACAACGAAGGTGCCATACCTCAAACCTCATAATTCCACAACCGGAGCTTTAATCAAAAAACAAAAAAGAGGCATCGGCTTTTATCATTTTACTATGAAATAAAACCAACCAGAAGAAAAAATTCGAAAGTTAGGATAACCTTGCTTCCGTGAAGGGTACTAAAATGGTATAAGAAATCCTACATTTTCACCTCTGACCTCGAACCATGGGAGTGCATACCTCGTACCCGTAGAACCATGTCACAGAGCAAAAACAACACCGACAATGAGTTTCCTATTTTCGAAAACCCCCGAAGTGAAACTTTTTAGCCGCCCAGGATGTCAGCACAAATTTTCGAATTTTGGATCGAGGAATCACGAAGGTGCCATACCTCAAACCCCATAACTCCAGAACTGGAGCCTTAATCGAAAAACAAAAAAGAGGTATAGGCATTTATCATTTTACTATGAAATACAACCGAGACAAAAATTCAAAAGTTAAGACA